>PVKS010000201.1:0-164553 GCA_004027875.1 Aplodontia rufa
GCTGAGCCTTGAAGTAGAGGAGGCCATTTGTGGGTATAAAACCCAAACAAACAAAACCAAAACATGATTGTGTGCTACTTCTGTCAGTGGTGCTTGTTCTGTTTTCTTCCATCTGGAAAAATCCCTGCTCAGTCTTCAGAATGCATCTGAGAAATGAATTCTCCTTGACACACACTTGGATACCACACTCATTTCCACCTCCCTAGATACCTATTGCACACTGACATTCCCTATTCAGCTTCTCATTACACTGTACACTGTTCTCTAAGCACTTGTTGGCACATCTGTTTTCCCATTAGATGGTAACTTCTGCAAAGTTCTGTGCTTTATCAGTTGTATATAATCTAGAGATGAGTTAAAGTATTTGAGAGGATGTGTGTTGGTTATATACAAATACTACACCATTTTGTATGAGATTAGCATGCATGGATTTTGGATCTGTAAGGGTGCTGGAAGCAATCCCTTGATCATATAGAGGTAAAGAGGATCTAGACAGAAGGAGGAAAATTAGGAAGAGCATCCTATATTAGGTTAAAGTCACTAAATTTTTTTAGTTATATTTTGGAAATTTCCCTGTCTTCTGCCTAACTGTTCATCTAATTCACATCCTCTTACCATTTGATCAACTTCTGAACTGTGCTTTGGATGTAAGAAGCTTTTTTGACTTGTCAATTTCTTTATGGGAGATTCTATGACAATTTTCGATAGTTTATACCCCAATATATACTTAGAACAAAGAAACTGTGTTTAAATAATCAGGGCAGTGTAAAGGTGTAAACACTGGGCAGGGGGAGGTTCACGTACTTTTGTTCTTACTAAGTATCCGTTGATCAAAGCCTTGGTGGTAAAGCTCCGAAGAAAGCAGGGACAGCCCTGCCCTCATGGGACTCGCATTCCAGTAGGCAGGTGGATAATAGAGAAATACATACCTGGGTGTGCCCCCACCATGGCAGGGAATGGTCAGGGCTAAGAATAAGAAGGGCAACCTGCTGGTGGCTGTGATTTTGTATTTCTATTTTATACGTGTGAACAGAGGTGCTCTCTCTGAGAGGCTGGCATTTCACCAGAAATCTGAATAAAGTGAGGGGTTCTCCAGGTAGTCCTGTGTTTGCAGCAAGGATCTCTTAGGCAGAGGGAACGGTCGGTGTGAGATTTGGAGTCAGCATATCCATGACCCATTCAAAGAATAGTTGGGAGGCTACATGACTGAACGTAGAGAAACAGGAACAGGGAAGGTGGAGATATAGTCAGAACACTGAAGGCCTTTTGGACCATGCTAATGCTATCTGATTTTATTCTAAACATGATAGGAAATTGTTGGAGGATTTTAGGTAGAGGAATAGTACAAGCAATTACGTGACTATGTGGAGAATGAGGCAGGGCAGGGTGGAAGCAAGGCTAGGACACTGGTGAAGCACAGAGCTTTGCAGAAGTCACCATCTAATGGGCAAACAGATGTGCCAACAAGTGCTTAGAGTACACACAGTGTAATGAGAACCCAAATAGGGAATGTTGGCATGCAATAGACACCCAGGGAGGTGGAAATGAGTGTGGTATTCAAGGATGGTGTCATGGAGAATTCATTTCTCAGATGCATTTTAAAGACTGAGCAGGGATTTTTCAGAAGCAAGAAAACAGAACAGGAAGCACTGACAGAGGTAGCAGCACATACAAAGGAGTGCAGAGGCACAAAGGAATATCTCCTTTTGGAAAGAATCCAAGAATTAAGAATGACTGGATCACAGGTGAACGTGGTGATTACCAAGACATGAGGACAGTAAGAGCTGAATCATGGCAGACTCTGGTATCCTCACCTGTGGGTGACTTTATTGCATGGGCAATGGACAGGGAGCCATCAGAGTTCTGAGCACTGAAATACATGGTGATATTTATGTTTCAGAAAGATTGCTTGGTCACTATTGGGAGGGGATCTGGCTGCTTCTACATCCTTTGCAGCATAGAATTTGGAGTCATACAGAACTGGGCTCAAATCCTAACTAGGACAGGTATTAGCTGAGTGATCATACGTAAGTTTCTTAATATCTCTTAACTTGGGTTTCCTTGACTATAAAGTGGGGAAAATAAATAACTTCTTTGGGAGAGCTGTAAGGAATAAATTGTCAAATGTGCTTAGTACATTTAATGTCTGGTCCATCTTAAGGGATTAATTACTTAGAGGCATATTTTTAAGAGAGAGGGAGAGAGAGAGAGAGAGAGAGAGAGAGAGAGAATCAATTTTATTTAGTTTTTCATGTGGCTTTCATTGCTCTAAGATTTCGTTGTGTACATGGTGCTGGGGTTTGAACTCGTGTACTTGTGCATGCCAGGCAAGTGCTGTAACTGCTAAGCTACTGCTCCAATCCCTAGAGGGAATTTTTACTGATACCAAGAATTGGGATGGAGAAAGTTGGGAGGCAGATATACTGGTAAGGAGACCATTGCGCTAGGGTAGCAGACGTGTACCTAAGGCCTGAACTATGATAGTAGAGGGAAGAAGGGGTGAAAAGAGATTCAGGCAACATTATTGGACTACAGTTGACAGAACCTGATGGCTTCGTGGTTATGAGTTGAGATGTGAAAATGGCTAAGATATCTCACAAACACCAAAGAAGATGAGTATGGGATGGGAAAATTATCAAAATCCAGGAGACTACGGGAGGAAAGACTATCCAAGGATTTTTTCAGCTCTCTAATGGAGTATTACTTTACTCTCCCACTAAAACTAACAGTAGGAAAAAGAGTATTTGATTCTCCTAAGGAAGACTAAGAGCTGCGAAGAAGGCGAAATGGACCCGAGTTAAAAAATTACAAATATCAACTACAGGGTCTTATACTGGACTGTTGAAATGTGTAGGGGTGAAGTTTCCTACATGTTATCTATGAATGCTTTACTTAGAAAGGCCATCACAGAACTATTGACAAGCATTGTAAGAATGGTCTTTCATGCATATTTTTAGGCTGAATATGGTGATGGTGGTGATAGTGTCATTGGTGATCTGATTTTCTTTTTTTTAAGACGACGGACAACTGTCTATACTTAGGGATAACCCTCCAGGAGGCACTGATGGATTTGGATAAATTTCTGTTGGCCTTGTCTCTGCTGTGATTCTATGGTGTGGCTCTGAGGACTAGTTCTGAAATGTTGTTAAATGAATTACCACAGGTGGTGATTATTCAGTGTTATGGTGCCTCGTTCAATGTTATCACTTCCAAATGTGACTCTTTACTCAGTCCCAGAGCTGGGAAACTGTCATATAAAAATGGCATTTCTCTTTGCTCAGGGACTGCCATATACATACTAGTATCTTAGGGAACATTCCATAGCTCTTTGAATGGGTTTCAGGAGAGGGCCTGGGGGACAATGGGGAGGAGAAGAGAGAGCAACTTTACACAGCAGTCTAGAAAGAGGTCTCTATTCTGCACATTTTCCTGGTAAATCCAAGCTGAAAGTTTGCCCTCACAAGTTGCATTGAACACATAAATTTACCCTGGATAATTTCTTTGATATCAAAGGATCACGTTTATATGAACCCATGCCACATTGCAAACAATGGTGTTTCTGGATGGAGCATGAGTAATTAGCTGTGAGAGTCATGACCGCTGGGCCCACGGCCCACATTGATGTTTCTGGACGCAGTATAGAAATCCACATAGTTTTCATACCAAAAAAGGTTAGCCTCTTAATGAACATCTTATCTGAAAAGCCCAGCTACAGTATATTTCTAGGACCTCATAAGCATCACATTTACTTTATGTTTTGATGCTCTTCAGCTACAAAGGAAAAAAAGAAGTGGGCAGAGAAAAATGTCAAGTCACAGTTCTGTGCTGTAACCACAGCAAAAACTAGTAGACTATTGTTACATGTGAATGGACTGCAAAGCAAATACGTCTGATTATTTCTCATAAATATTCAGTGAAGTCTCTGTGTTCTCCTTGAAGTGGCAGCAAAGCCAAGACTGGGAGGTCTTGTGTTCCCCAACTGCTTATGAGCATTGTTATGACCGGACATAAATTAGGGTAGCCAGGATTTCAACCAAGGTAGAAAAGACTATAAAGATTTCTTCCCCTTATTAACTACCGTGTGACCACTAGGTTTATGAATGGAGTAAAAAATTCCAGATAGGAACTAAAACGTGGTAAATGCTCTCTGAGGCATTATGAGGAAATTTCTTCACAGTAGCAGTGGCCAGGCAGACAGAGAGAAAGAGAAGGAATTTAAACAAATTACGCACCGTAGTAATGCTGTGAGAAAAGGAATAAAAAACTCTGCAGGTCTTTCAAAAGCTGGCAGGGGCCACCTGCTAGTCATGGCAGACAGGAGTATACTTCCAATGCCAAGTAACTACACTTAACTACAAGTTTGCAAGACCACAGAAAGTATAAACCAAACATTTTTTTCCCAATTCTAAATGTCTGCACTGAAAGTTCATGAAAATGAGAGCTTTTCGCTTTAAAATCAGGATGGCGATGGCTAGAGCTTGTAACTGCCCAGAACAGAGCCCCAGGGGCTACTGGTTAAAAATATGATTTTTATAAACAAACCTGACAGTGCAAACTTAATGCAAAACCTTATGCATATAGCATCATTTATGCATGCAGCTTGTTTAAGTTAGGGCTGTAGGACAGGAAAAGTAAGATCGGCATGTTAATCTTTTGTTTAGCAGGGCTTATACACCTATATCTTTGCATAGATGGTCATATCTGCCTAGTCTTCCAACAGTTAAGAATCTGTCAGTATTTTCTTCTGAAACTTCCTATGCATGTTTTTAGAAAATTTGGCTCTAAATACATATAGTCTATACAGAAAATCTACTCAGAGTAAAATCTGACCTTGCTACAAAATTCTCTGGGGTGTCACCAAATTCATTATGCTGAATTTAATGTAGAGAAACATTATGAACAATAGATAACTAAGATCCTTCCTTCCTCCTCATACTTAAAGATTGAAAATAGCGGTAGTTTCTTTTCCTCTGGATATTTATTAGCCAATATTTCCTCACTCCAGTTCAATGTCCTTTGGTATTTGAAGAGAAACCACAAAACACTAGTGGTTAATATTGTTTGAAGCCTCACCCTCTTGCTTCATGATATCTTTGGTTCGATCTGCTTTTAATATGCTACTTTGCAAGTTTAAAATCATAGCGGTTCAGTCCTATGAGTTTGGACAGCACTGGATATCAACACAGACTTCAGGAATTATGAAAGAGATGTAACTCTCAAAATTGAACAGTTGGCTTTCCAATAATGTAGATTGAAAAATCTGGTTTATAAACACATAAATATTTAACATGATTAGAATGCATCAGCTCTCAGTTCACTTACTTCTGAAGATTATGTGTTGCTCTGCACAACACGGCTCTTATTTGAGTGTGTGGATCATATTTCAGGTACATGAGGTCCATTTGTGCATGTTCTTAGTATGACCCCAAACTTGCTTACCTCATTCCAGTTTCAAGTGGGTGGTTTGTCACTTTTCCATCCTTAAGTTTACAAATAGTTTTGAATCTTTTCAGTGGGCAAAAGGATTTTGTTGTTATTGTTGTTTATTTGTATGTCATCCTTATTGCAGGAGCAATCTGACTCAAGTCACACTCATGTCCCTGTAAGAGGAAGAGGGTTGAGAATGGCCTGCTGCCACTGGGGCTTTGGAAAAGTCCTACCAGATGGGATGATTTCGAAGAGGTTTGGTCCTTACCTTAGACGTGGTACATGATGTGCTTTTTGCCTGACTTCTTGGAAGAGGTTGACCATGGCCCTGCATATTTCCATAGCACATTCTGTGATCCTGGAAGTCTTTGCTCTATTGTTTTGCTATTAAGGAGTAACAAAACACTTTCTTGGGCTTGCCAGTCCCTGTGAGATAATGTCTTTCCCGTGCTCAGAGCCTCTTCCTTATCCCCAGAGAGGAATATTTTGTAATACATAAACTTACACCCCTAGTATATTAAGAAGAAAATCCCTAATCTACAAGATGATTTCAACCCAAAGAAGACATTACATTCCATTTTGACATCATGAACTGTCCTTTTACCCACGAAAGTCTGATGTTGGGAGGTGAACTAAGGACACATCTATTTTAGCTCTAAATATTGCTGAGTTTTGTGGGATTCAACCAAGCCCTAAATGCTAGGGCATCTCTTCAGATTTAAATTGCAGTGAATAAATATTCAACTCTGGTTCATTTTACACTCAGATATTTTGCTTTCTTTCTCCCTGGTTCCTTAGCGGTTACAGAGATGCTGGCAAAGGGAAAGAGGCTTTATGTGAATGTGTCCTATTCACATATTTTCCTGAGTTATCATCGCCAAGTTCTTTAAATTTGTTGTTCTTAAAAATTGAGGCTTGTATTTTGGTCAAGGTAGGGACAGAAATTATTAACTTCTCTCCTCAGTATCAAGTGAAATCAGGCCTGAGTAGTAATTTAACTTGTATCTGGAAACCAAGTAGAGAACTTGTCCTACTTACACACAGTCTTCTCATTGGATAGTTTAATGCGTCTATAAATTCAGTTTCATGAGTTCAAACAGAATTTCATATGTGCAGGAGAATAAAATATCGTCACCTGATTGTTGCTCATCTGACCTTGAATGTAAAATGGGTGCTGAGCCATAATTTTGGGGTCTCTCATTTGTGCCAGATAATGAAGAGTCAGAAAGGATTTATTTTTAGACACATTTCAGAAGTGCCATTTAGGACCACATTAAATTATTTCTTCTTTTCTGTTATTTACCTCCTTGCAAACACTGCCGATACTTGAGAGACTGTTTTTGAATATCTCAGTGCCAATATATTATATATTATATAATATATTAGATCTAGCACAGGTATTCTTGCTGGTGTCTCATGTTGGGTACAGAGTTCAATCTTTTCAAAACATTAGTGATCATGTTACATTGCTACACTTTGTGTTAATGCCCATGCTGGCTCACACCAGCTCATGATACTCACCTTAACGGAAGATACCCATCATGTTATAGCTACTTCTATTCCAGGCAGATACCACCTGCACAGGATCTATCTCTGTATAAATATCTCTATATTTTCCTCATTTCTGTCATAAGGTGGCAAGAGCAGTAATTAAGTTTGAAAACTTACTGTCTTTCCGGCCGTTTATATTAAGAAAATTTGTAGATAAAATTTGTAGATAAAAAAATTGGTCTATTTCATTCTCAGAGTCAAGACTGGTATTGACTCTCTTTCTTTTTCTAAATAGTATATTAAGGTTGGCATATTTATTTCTCTTTTTCCAGTTGAAGAATAACAGAGATAATTTACTTCCTTTCATCAGGGTTATATTATTGACTTTCAAAATTACACATAGCAATATCATTTGTTTAAATTTTTTGCTTTTAATGTAGACAAAATTGGACACAATGGAAAAGTGCAAAGATTGAAATATTATTCACCCAAGTTTATATTACTCAGAGAACACAATGTTTTTAATTTTTATTATTGTACAATCATAAATGCATATAAAGTAACAATATGATGCATATATATTCTTAAACCAGAATTACACCCACATTGCCCATACCTCAGTCTCTTCAATCTTTTATATTTCACCCCTAAAAACAATGTAGATGCTTAGGCTGTGAATTTTCCAGAATTGAATGATTGCATAAGTATTATTTGGTGTAAAGAGTATGCTACATTGTTGATTGTCCCCCTAGATCCCTCCCTATTCCCCGCTCCAATACATATCTATGGTTGCCCTGGATTATGTGTTGCTACGCCTTTGCTGGGTCTAATAATGTGAGGTTAACTAACTTTCTCATAGGCCTGGGTTTAGCTCCAGCCTCCACAAATAAGTGAAAACGTTCGACCCTTGACTCTCTGGGTTTGGTTAACTTTGCTCAGCATGATTTCTTCCGTTGCCATCCATTTACCTTCAAAGGCTGCATTGTTTCTTTCTTTCTTCCTTCCTTTCTTTCTTTCTAGAGAGCTTTACAGTGACAGAGAGAGAGATAGAATCAATTTTTATTGAGTTTTTCACATGGCATTCGTTTCTCTGACACTCAAATATGTATGTGGGTGCTGGGGTTTGAACCCGTCTACTCGTGCATTCCAGGTAAGTGGCATAACCACCGAGCTACCGCTCCAGCCCCATTTCTTTGTTTCTCATTTCTGAGTAGAACGCCATTGTGTGTGTGTATATATATATATATATATATATATATATATATATACCACATTTTTGGGATCCATTTATCCAGTAAGGGGCATTTGGGTTGGAGAGCAGAATGATTTTAATGTTTTGGTATATATACTCTAGTTTTTTAAAAATACTTACTATTTTAACAAAAATGATATACAGATACACAACATTAGGCAACGTATTGCATTTGCTAAACAGTAATGTTCGTGTTTTCTTCTATAACGTGATTATGAAATGTAAGTATTTCATGGTAGCTGTATCATACTTTTTTTTTAGCCAGCTACGATTTTGCTCTTTGAGGCCAGTTTTAGTGTTTTTCTAGTACCTATTCTGAGTTTACTTGTTATTGAATAGTTGAATTTTTATGGATTTTAAGAGATCTTAAAGATGTTAAGCTTTTGCCATATGTATCTGTGATTTCGACTTAGAATATTTTTTTCTAGTTTAAACTTGGCCTTTCTGTTTTTTAATAACTTCTGCTTACTTAAAGAAATTGCCATTTTTTAGAATCAAAATTTTCTTTGTCCATATTGAATTATATTTAACTAACATGCTACTACTTTTAAATTCTATTAAGGAAATCTTCCTGAATAATTATTTAAAAGTATTCTGTAGTCTCTTCCAAAGATTATTTTCAATACATTTTAGAATTGTTTTGTGAGGTTCTAAGAAAAAGAAATGTGGAGGAATGATCAAATTTTCATTATACATAAACATTAATTTTTATGTAACTGACATATTTTAGCGAGTCTTTTCAAACTGACAATTATATCAAAGTTCTTCAACTTTTTTGTGATTTCCTACACATTTCTCTGAATTTGTAGAGTTTCAAAATTTTTGCTAATTTGTACAGAATTTTCAAATATTTCTAGCTGATTATTGAGAGTTATTCTCCATATTTCTTATTTTAAATAATCTGTGATGATTATATTCAACTTAGAAAACAAAAAACATAAAAAATTTACCTCCGCTGCCCAAATCCATCACTCAAATGTATTTACTTTCTTCATATTGTTATCTGTATGGTCAAATTTTTTCTGTTTAATGAATGCATTTTACACAGATGTACTTTTAAAAATTAGGTTCATAGGTTTTAGTATCTTCCATAATCTATATTTTTTACTAAAATACATGTTTAGAACTTTTTTTCTCACTTCATTTATGGGCTGTACAATATTTTCTAATCAATCCCATATTATGGGCTATGTTATAACTTCTATTTTTTCATATTGGATACCATGTTATATGATTTGTGTGCAAATACCTGCAAGAATCAGTAATACTTCTTTAGAATAAATTTCCAGAATTATTATATTTACAGACATTCACATTTGGATGTTTCTAACATACGTTGTGCAATCTTACAAAATTATTTTTTAAATCTCCTCTCGTTATAAGTAATGCTCATTCCTCTTTAAAAAGCTACATAGAGGGGCTGGAGCAGTGGCTCAACGGTTTCAGCATTTGCCTGGCAAGCACGAGGGCCCGGGTTCAAACTCCAGCACCACGTACACAACTAAGTGTTGGAGCAACGAAGGCCATGTGAAAAACTAAATAAAGTTGTTTCTTTAAAAAAAAAAAATCTACATAGAGATATTGTAAGTTTTGTTTTAATTGTTGTCAATTTGATTTGATAGTAAAAACAGCACTACATTAGTTTTATAGGGAACATATAGTTTTTGATTTTCATTTTGCAATTTACTTTTTGGGTATTGATATGTTTGTCTTTTGTTTGTAATTTTCAACATGCTTTATACATTAGGGATATACAACTTTGGATACATTTTGATTGTTTTAAAGATTTTTATTTGTCCTACAGTTTAAAAATTTTCTTTTTAAGGCCTTTGCCATGATTTGAACTTTCAACGTTATTAATTACCATGAGATTTATATATCATAACCTACAATTATGTTTAGTGGCTTCATGCTTATATGGCTTTAATTTAAAATTTAATTCATTTCTAATATACTTGGATTATTCTGTCAAATTTAGTTTTTCTAAATATTAGGAAATTGTACCAGTTCACTTATTGGGTAATGCATCTTTGTCAAACTTTTGTGAAAATATTTGATTATTCCACACTTTCAAATTTTTTAGTTTATTGCTCTGTTTTGTTTCATATATTCTAACCCTAGAAACTCCATTATAGAAATAAGTATTTAATGGGAACTAGACTTATTTGTTTCCAAATTTGGTACAAATAATTCTAGAATTTCACAGTAATTATGGTTTTAAGTATTGCATATGCTTTGATGAATATTTTTACCATTTAAGGAATTGCTTTGCTGTTTTTATCTAGCTATTTTTAAAATCAGTACTGAATATTGAATATTATCAAATTTGTTGAAAATGTCTATCCAACACTGGTGTTTTTAATACTTCAATTTTGCTGTGATAATTATACAATTCATTTTCCAGAAATAAATGAAATTCACTCACAATTTGTTATTCTTTTAGAATAATATTAGATTCAATTTGTTAGGATTTTGTTAGTTTCATCCACATTGTTCATTTTTCTAGTTCTTTCTCCTTAAACTCTATTACTATTTTTGTAGTTGGGAATATGGAAACCTTGGGACACAAATTGAAAAGAGTTTCATGTTTTCAAAGCTCTGAGATTACAACATAGAAATTAACTCCATAAGTTTCGAAGACACTAGCTTTTATTTGTGCTGTTCTTTCTATTGAGGTATTGACTGTGGATGGTAGAGTGCACAAGCCTTTCTCTGTAGGGTGCAGTGAGTTTTGTTGGGTGCATGAGCGCATCCTAGTCACAGCTACGGCAAGGCGGAGAACGTTTCCGTTATTGTCAAGGGTCTGTGATGTCACCTGTCAGTTAGTGTTCACCTCACATTCTAGAGTTGTGTGTCCCATTTCTCATCACCAGCCCATCCTTGTAGTCCATCTGAATTAAATCATAAAGTTGAGATCCATTCATTCTGTTCATTTATCGTATGTTCATTTCTTTGCATTGCTGAGTAATAATACAAGCTGTGTATATACCCTGATTTGTTTATATGTTGGGCTTTCCAAAAATCTTACACTTTCAAGATTCTTATAAGTAAAGCTTCTTTGAATATTATTGTACAAGTTTTTCATGGATCTATATTTTTTTCCTTGTGGAAAGTTATCTATTAGTAGAAGTTTGAGGTCAATGTAGGTAATCAAGTCATAGGTAGAGTAAAACATTTAAATTTTTCAGATACATCCAGTTTTCCAGAGGTTGTAACTTTATGCTCCTACCAAAAACCTGTGTGTATTCCATTTGATCCATATCTGTCTAACATTTGATATTGTTAATTTTCAAAATATTTATTGTAGTTGAGATAGCACTATATGTCCTTGTGATTTTGATTTGCATTTTATTGATGAATTATGATATGAAAACATATTTTCAAGTGCTTTTTGATCATTCAACATTTTGGTAAGGTGTCCAAATGTTTTGCTTATTTTTTAATTGAGTTGTTTTACTTTTTATTATTAAATTGTAGGAGTTCTTTACATATTGTGGACACAAATCCTTTGTCAGTTAAGCTTCAATTTGCTCATTCATTTTTTAAAATATTTTGATGTCATAATTAAGTTTTGAACAGACTACTTAAGAAGATATACATTTATTATACATACTTAATTATGTCTTTTATATTTTAATATAAATATTACTTTTTTCATTGCCAATTAACATAAATTGTAATTTAATCTTTTTCCAACTAAAAAGTGGTGAGATTTTTAGTACTGCCATTTTAGGGATTCATTTATATTTTCATCTTTAAGCTGTAGCTTCATTCCATTTCTGTTGGAATGTATAAACTTTATTTCTAATTTGTAAAAATTTTCCATGGTGTACATTCTGATGTAGACTCAGATCCTCTTTCAGGAATGACAAACATAGTTATTTATTCTGGGATTATTGTAGGTAAATCATCTTTACCTCTCAGGGATTTGGGGAGATTGCTCCCTCTGAAGAGCTGCGCTCTGCAATGCCAGACTCCCTTCCTTGGCAGCCCCAATCCAATGACTGATCCACAACTGAGTTTCTAAGCCAAACTCCACATAGCAATAGGATGCCATTGCGTCACCGCTATACCACTGTCTCTGTCCAACCCTGCCCCCTCTCCCTCCCTTCCATAGATTTTGAACTTCTTGAATGCTAATCTCAAACTTAGAATTTGCTTCTCTGGGAACTTAACCTTCAGTAATCACTGAGAGTGTTATGTATATATCCAATTAAAGTATCAGATTTTGGGCAGAGGTAGTGTGGGACATCTTCCACGTGGATTCCTGGAGACAGTCCTTGAATGCTACTAAGATGTGTATGGACAAACTTTAAGAAGAGCAGTAATTGACAGTGTGTTCTGCACAACTCTTAGCCTTCACTCACATTTATTGTGGTTGAGTAATTTGCGCAAAGGACTTCAGGTCAAGAGGTATCTGATCCTTCTAATTCCTGGCCATTTAAGCATTTCTGCAACACAGATCACTTTCATTCTCAGCTTTCCCCTGGCTACTTTAAGATTCCACTCTCTGGCTTGCTGTCAGTAATCACCAGTCCACCTGCATCAAAAGTTTGCCAGCAGTTACAGTCTGGATCCTAAATGTCCCCAAAGGTCCATGTGATAAGATTCAGAACATGGCACCCACACCAACAGCAGCGATCCCTCAGCACTCCTGAGCAAAAGTTCGAGCTGCAGGAATTGGACGTGATCTCGAATGGTGGTTAGTTTCTACTGCCACTGTGTCGTCTCAAGCGCGACTGCTGTCTCCACAGTGTTGGAGTCCAACTCGGGAAACTTCATGATAGCAAATTAGCTCTCAGTCTCCTTGGGTCAAAGAGAGCATCTCCATACTAACCTCTTCTTCCCTGTACTCTGGCAATTCCTAAACTATATGCTGTTCTCTCTCATCCTCACCCAAAGTCTTTATCCCACTCACATCCCATCTCTATCTTTTCCTTAATCTTAACTGAATAACCTACATCACGCTAATACCTTGTAGCTCTTTATTGTAAGTCAGGAGTTCCACACTACCTCCCTACCTCACTTCCTTGACTTTCTAGACATTACTTCTCTCCACCTACAGAGGCCCTGTGAAGTGAAGAACAGGTCATTCTTGAAAACAGGTATTTGCTTGCTATCTTAATATATTGTGAGAGCTGTCATGGAAAAAAACAGCTCCTATAGGTACTAATCACCATTGTAACTGTTTTAGTTGAAACTGTCTGGTATATGCACCTAAAGGCTCACAATTCTTTATTGATTGGACTGGTAACTATTGATCTGTGCTTCCCAAATAGCACCCCATCCCAACGAAGCAAAGGCATAAGAAACTACGATAACCCCTCTAAGAGTAATACTCACTGTAGGTCTTCAAGCCACACCCTCTCTGTCAGAAAACGAGGAAAAGGGGGAATAACTTCCCTCCTCGTCTTCACCGCTCCCCATCCAAGGAATCCATGGTCGGGGTCCTAGATGAAAACCTAGAAAAATGTATCAACATTATGATTAGTAATTCAATTAATGAGTTGAAAGAAGAATTAAGAAAAGAGATCAGAGATCAGAGATCACTTTCAAGTGATGAGAGACAACTTATATAAGGAAATAAGGGAACAATTCCAAGAGATGAAAGACCATATTTATAAAGAGTTAGACACCCTGAAAAGAGATGTAGTAGAACTCTCAGAACTGAAGAAACTGTCAACCAAAACAAATGTTCATTGGAAGATACTAATACCAGAGTAAACTTAACAGAAAACAGAACCTCAGCTCTCAAAGATCATACATCAGATAATGAAGACACACTGAGAAATGTCAAGTGCAAGGAGGACAGGCAAGCAAAGAGACCTATTGTACATGACCAGAACTTCCAAGTAATATTTGATGAGATGAGAAGACATAACATGAGAGTCATTGGACTTGAAAAAAACATCGAACAACAAAGGGCATTAAGAACCTTCTAAGTGAAATTGCCAAAGAAAATTTTCCTCATATCAGAATTGACCCAGAATACCAAATCCAAGATGCCTATAGGACACCAAATACCGAACCAAATGAAAAGTTCACCAAGATATATCATATATAAAATGAATAACAGAGAAATTAAAGAGAATTCAAAAGCAGCTAGGGAAAAGCCCCAAATCACATTCAGAGGCAGACCAATCAGGATCACTTTGGATTTTTCAGATCAGACAATGAAGGCCATAAGAGCTTGGAACAATATTTTTCAAACCTTGAAAGAAAATAATTTTCAGTTAAAGATAATATACCCTGCAAAACTCAGCTTTAGATGTGATGGGGAAATTAATTACTTCAATGATAAATTCAAGCTAGCAAGATACATGAACACCCACCCTGCATTACAGAATATTCTCAAGGACATTCTTCATTCAGATGAACATGCTAATAATTCCCAAACCCTTAAACAAAAGATTGCCCATAACCATGTTACTCACTAAAAGATACCCAAGATGGCATAAAATCCAAGATGGCAATAGTCACAAAGTTTGAGACTCAGATTCCCATATCAATTCTAACTCTGAATGTGAATGGTCTCAATGCCCCAATTAAAAGACACGGATTGGCTTACTAGATAAAAATTCTACTCTGGAAAATTTGATAATCTGGAAAATATGGACAGATACTTGGCCACATACAACATTCCCATATTAACACCGGACATTGAAAATCTAAACCAACCTATGTCAGGTAGCAGCAATCAAAGACCTTCCAAAAAAGAAAAGCCCAGGACCAAATCTGGATTTCCCTCTTTCCACCATGCAAGGACGCAATGAGAATCCAACAAAATGCAACAAAGAGAGGCCTCACCAGAACCCAGCCATGCTGGCACCTTGATGTTGCACTTCCAGCCTTCAGAACTGTGAAAAATAAAATTTTATGAAGCCATGAAATTTTATTATAGTATTTTTTTGTAGCAGTTTGTAGTAGGAGACATATTATATTAATTTTTCTTATACATATTTATATTTTGGTTTCTTGACTCATCAGAGAGCATTGGCTTAATTCTACTTTTATTGACTTCTGAAATTTTATTCTTAAACATTTTACATATTTGTTGTATATTATATTTTGATATAACGATATTGCCTGTGTGAAGATTTATAGCTGTTTGTGCCAATGAACCGCACCCTGTATCAGCATGAATCCGCTCTCCCTGTGCCATTGTTATGATTTTTACATTCATTTTTTAAATGAGTGTGGCAGCCTTTTCATTTATTTTTATTTATATAATTTATATTTGTACAGCTTTTTATTATTAATTTATTTGTGTCTTTTTAAATTTAGATATTGTGGTTAGCTTAAGTAGTTGTATCATTTTGTGCAGCCAGAGTGTTTTAAAAATAAAATGTTTAAATCATTTTTATTTACTTTTCTGACAAATATATTTAACCTTTCTTATACTTCTTCCCATAATTTTGTTAGTAATACTTTCTTGTTCTTTTATTGCTTTCTGAAGTTTACAATGTAAATCATGCTTTCTTTTCTACCATCTTTTCTATTACATTAAAATAATATATTTTATTTTAATTGAAGTAACATCTTTCACATTTTAAAAATGATTTTATTTTAATTTAATGTAAAAAATTACGCGTTTTAATTTCCCTCCATATAAGAGGGGATATTTATCAGTGGTTTATTTCTTCCTAAGTGGCCCCAACTTTTGGATTGTTAATGTATTCTGGAATTTTCGATCAAGGTTATTTTTATAAGTTTACTGTCCGTTATGTATATTTGCTCATAAAAATAAATTCTTAAATGTGTCCTCCATTTAATGGATTTCTTTTTCCATTCTTCTTTTTGGTTCTACCCTTTTCTGATCTCTGATATGTCTTTTTGTTTTACCAAAGTATTTTAATTTCCTTACTGTTTTCTTTCTTTATTTTTGGTACCAGGGCTTGTATCCAGGGGCACCTATTTACTGAGTCACATCCCCAGCCTATTTTTATTTTTTGTTTTGACACATGGTCTTTCTAAGTTGCTTAGGGCTTCACAAAGTTGCCGAGGCCGGCTTTGAACCTGCAATCTTCCTGACTCAGCCCCCTGAGTTGTTGGGGTTACAGGTGTGTGCACCGCACCTGGCATGATGTTGTTCTCATTACCTCTATCTCCTATTCCTCTTCACTGCGTTGCCTTTTTATTTTAGTTTATTTTATTCATAAAGCTTTCCTCTCTTGTTCTGTAAAGCTTGTGTATGTTTTCCCACAAATAAGCTCCGTATGTAATTTACTGAAATAATTGGAGATGTTTTCTCATTCTCAAAGACAAGTCATTTGCTATTACTTCTTTATGTCTTACAGCATCTGTCATTGTACTTCAGATAAGCTAGGGGCTCAGTAGTTCTGATTCTTTGAATTATAACCTTAAAATAAGACTCAGAATAAACCCATACTTTGTATCTTCAAGTCTAACTTTTATTTTCTTAAATCCAACTTGAGTTTCATATTCTGATTAAATGTATATAAAAATTTATGTGCATTATCTCAATACGATATTATACTCTAATGTATAAGATATAATATGTACATATATGAATTATATATATCACATAAATGTGCTGCAGTTTATTATAATTTACAATTTCTTCTCAAAAATCTCCACTTTTATTGTATAATGTGATGTTTCGATATATGTATATGTTGTGTAATGATTAAATTAAGCTGATTACCATATTCACCACCTCATATAATTATAATTTTGGGGGGGAGAATATTTAAAATTTACTCTTTAGCAACTGAGAAATACACATTTTCTATCAAGTTGCCATGCTATGCTGTATTTATTCTTCTTGTCTAGCTAAAGCTTTTGATGCCTTAACCCAAATTTCCTCTTTGCCTTTTCCACCCCCAGCCTCTGAGAAGCATCATTCTATTTTCTACTTCTATGAGCTTGAATTTTTTAGATTCCACAAATAAGTGAAATCATTCCCTACTTTTCTTTCTGTGATTAATTTATTTAATGTGGCATAGTATCTTCCAGGTTTATCCATGCTGTTGTAAATGACAGAATTTCCTCCATTGTAAGGCTGAATTATATTTTCTTGTGTGTGTATTATATATACATATATTTACATTTTCTTTATCTATTCATCTGATAGGTTACATTTCTGTATCTTGGCTATTGTGAGTAGTGTTGCAATAAACATGGGAAAGCAGATATCTTTTCAGATATAATAATTTTAATTCCTGGATATATACCCAAAAGTGGGATTGCTGGGTCACATGACAATCCTACACTTCGTTTTGAGGAACATCTCTATTACCTTGCATAATGGCTATACTTTTATATTCCCACTGAAAGAACAATGATTCCTTTTCTCCGCATCCTTGCCAGCACTTGTTTTCTTTTGTCTTTAGATAATAACCATTTTAACAGTTATGAGGTGATGTTTCATTGTTATTTTCATTTGTATTTCCCAGATGGTTAGTGATGAGCATTTTTTCATGTGTCTATTGACTGTTTGGATGTCTTGTTTTGAAAAATGTATATTCATGTTCTTTGCCCGTTTTTAATTGGGTCATTTGTTTTCTTACTCTTAAGCTGTTTGAGTTCCTTAAATATTTTGGCTATTAGCCCCCATCTGATGTATTGTCTGTAAATATTTCCTCCCAACCCACGTGTTGTCTTTTAACAGTCGTTATTTCCTTTTCCTTACACAAGCTGTTAATTTGGTGCTATTCCATTTGTCTGTTTTGTTACCTGTTCATTTGGGGTCATATTAAAAACAATGTATTGCCCAAACCAATATAGAGCTTTGCCTTTGTGTTTCCTTCCAGTAGTTTTATGCTTTTACGGTTTACTATTAAGTTTTAATTCCACTCGGAGTTGACTTTTATATATGATAGGAGATAAGGTTCCAACTTCTTTCTTCTTTGTGTGAATATCCAGTTTTCCCAGAATCGTTTATTAAATAGACTGTCCCTTTTTCTTTTTATGTTCTTTGCACCTTTTTCAAAAATCAACTGAGTGTAAACATGTGAGTTTATTTCTGGGCTCTCCATTCCATTCCATTGGTTGTTATTCCTGCATGGGTGGAAATATTGCTATTTCAATTACAATTTTGATGTATATTTTGAAGTCAGGTAGTGTGATACCTCCAACCTTGTTCTTTTTTTGTTCAGAACTGGTTTGGACACTTGAAGTCTTTTTTGGTTCATAAGAAACTCATGTATTAGACCTAGCAAAGGGTTAGCAACACATAATCTAGGGCAACCACTGACATGTAGCGGGAGGAATGGGAGAGGTTACAGGTGGAGGGAGAGGAGAGGGAGGGAGATAGGGAGGATCTAGGGAGACAATCAAATATGTAGCATAATCTACTACTCTGAGAATCCAAATAATAGTTACGCAGTCATTTAATTCTGGAAAATTCACAATCTAAGCATTTATATTGCTTGAGGGGTAAAATATAGAATAATCAAGAGACTAGGGTATGGGTAATATGGAGGTAATTCTGATTTAAGAACATATTCATATCATATTGTTACTAAATATTCATTTATGATTGTACAATAACTCAACTCCTTAATAAAAATTAAAAAAATAGAATTTTAGAATTATTTTTCTATTTCCATGTGTTGGAATTTTGACAAGGATTCCATTGAATATTCATATTGGGCAGTGAATTAGTCATATTTTCATCACTATGACAAATATATGAAGTAATGAACTTATATAAAGAAAAGATTTATTTTGGCTCATGGTTTTGGAGGTTTTAGTTTATGGTTAGTTGACCTCATTGCTTTGGGCCAGTGGCAATGAACCATATCATGGCAGGGGGTAGGTAGTGGGGAAAAGCTAATCACTTCATGACAGGATGTAAAAGAGAGGAAGAGTAAGAGGAGGGGTTTTTGCGTCCTCTTCGAGGGCACACCCCTGTTGACCTTACGGCCCTGCACTGGACCTGACCTAGTAAAGTTTTTATTACCTTTCAGTAGTCAAGGTGGAAACCAAGATGCTAACACATGCTTCTTTGGAGGATACTGCATATTCAAATTACAGCAGATAGTATGTAATTTTAGCAATATTAATATTCTAATCCTTGAACATGAGATAGCTTTCCATTTATTTGTGTCATCTTTTATTTCTTTCATCAATGTTTTAGAATTTTCATTATACAGATTTCTTGCCTTTTTTATTTTACTTCTAAGAATTTTATTGCTTTTGTGCTATCATGATTAGAATTATTTTCTTGATTGCTTTTTCAGATAGCTCATTGTTATTGGAATTGTTGATTATTTTGGTAGGTGTAGATTTTTGATCTCCCCCAACTACAGAATGGATTTGGAGGCAGGAGTCCCATGCTATTGTTGTTGCAGTTGTTGTATTATGTGTTTAAAAATCTTCTGATTCCTAGCAGAAAGCCTTGCCTTCATTGATTCTACAGTAAATACCAGCTTATTGATATGCACAGAACTCATCCATGATCCTTAGGTATGTCTTTTTCAGGTGTTGGCTGTTATATTAAAGCAGAAAAATGTAGAAAACAATGTGAAATTCAGTGCATTAACCAAACACATAAGAGGGATTGCTTTTCAGTGTGTAATGAAGTCAATGTTTCAGCAACACTTCAACAATTAGTCTAGTTTCTTATTTTAAGCTTTGACTCTTCCGGAAAGCATTGGCATGCTCTCTCTTCTGACTCCAGTCTCTTTTGCAGCTTTATTGTTCTTTAACAAAGCTTGCTTGAATTTGTCACAGTCTTTCAACTCAGCTTTGAGAGGAATTTAGATTGTGGTTCCTACACCTTGATTACTTAGTAGGTCCAGAGGCTTTTAAGGGTAAATCAGGCATAGTAATGCTTTATAAGATCAAATTTTTTGGCAAGGCAAATGACATCTGCAAAAAGATGGGAATATTTTTTATCTTTTTTTTTTTCTTAGATGAATCACTGCAGATGGGGTTGGTGACTTTCCTTGGCATTGGATTTTATGTCACACAAAGACATGTACTCTTCTAAAAACATCACCACAATTTGTTGACTCTTTGTCAAAAGTTTTGACAGTTTGTTGGCATGTGATGTGCTCCTGCACCTGTTTGAATGAACTTAAAAATTTGTGTATTCAAAAGAAATATTTATAAATACTTCACATTTAACATGGATTCAAGAGTACTTAGTGATTATTTAAACCACCTATGTTTTGAAATCCAATCCAAGTCTTTCTGGGGGTGGTTAACTCAGTTTACTTGGCAGCCATAAAATGGAACTAGAGGACACTTCCAAATAGCTTAGTGACTTTTCTTTCCAGTGAGTTTTTAGAGCCATTAAACTTTTCAATAATGAACATGTGAAGTCCTCTGAGTTGTCTATCATTTTTAAAAGAGATTCTTAGCATGGTTTTTAAAGTTTCAAAACTTGAAAGTCTATCTATGGACATTCCTTTCAATGTCACAATTAAAACATTGACTACTTCCCCATCCTGATATTTAACATGTTAGATGAGAAATATTTTACTATTGTTGCTTTAATCAGGGTACAAAATTACCAAATATCCACAATTGTTCACCTAAAACCTGGAATCCTGCAACATTTTTTCAGAAGGAGCAATCTGTAGCTCCCCTTACCTGGGATTGAGGACAGCCATGTTGAAGGGATATGAAGAGAATTTCATAGCTGGGCCCATTGTGAACCACAGTGTTTATACCATCCTATTAGCAACCTTCTGGTATTTAAAGAATAGTTTAAATGTTCAAAAACATTAGGAGTTGCTAAACTCCTCTCAATATTAATCAGATTTCCTGAGAGGTGGTGTGGTACACTAAGTTAAACTGATGCTAGGGTGTGAATGTGAGATGGCCCCAAAAAGCTCACGTGTGACTATTCAGGAAGGCTGAGGTGTGATGATTGAGTTACAAGAGTCTTAACCCAATCAGGGAGTTAATTCCTAGGGATCAACTGGCAAATGAAGATAGTTAGGGTGTGGCTAGAGAAGGTGAGTCACTGGGGGTGTGCCTTTGGGTATATATTTGTATCTGGCCAGGAGTCTCCCTCTGCTTCCTGGAGCCATGTGTTGAGCCGCTTCCCTACACCACACTCTTCCGCCATGATGCTCAGCTTCACCGTGAGCCCTGAGGAATGGAGCCAGCCTTCTACAGACTAAGACCTCTGAAACTGTGAGCCTCTGAATAAACTTTCTCTCCTAAAATTGTTCTTGTTGGGTCTTTGGGTCACAGCAACAAAAAAGCTGACTGAATCAACTGAGTTCTAGTTCTGCACACCAGCTATTTCTCTTAATGTAAATCTTTGGTCCTGTCTGAATCATCTATCATAGCTCTATTCAGAATGGATGTGAGAATCAAGTGAAATAATACATATATAAGTAATAACTTTTATACTTGCTGTCCTGGAAGAAGTGGCATTTGTAAACTATTAGGTGTTTCAGAATCAAGTTGTAAAGTACAGCATTTCAGCTAAGGGATGGATATCTGATGGATGGAAATGGAAAGCTATAGAAAATGGGAAATAGGACTGAATTCAGCTACACAGAATAAATGTTCTACACTGGTCTCCCCACAAATATTCTTATCATCCTGTTCCTTATATAATGTTAAAAATATCACATGCAAAGAAGAGTAAGTGGAAATATGGTCAACATTTGCCTTTCTATAACTACATTTTTTTTCTTTTCTACTTCAATTCTTCTCCTCTTCTTCCTCCTCCTCCTCCTCCTCCTCCTCCTCCTCCTCTCTCTCTCTCTCTCTCTGTCTCTCTCTTTCTATGGTACTGGGGATTGAACTTAGGGGTGTTCTACCTCTGAACTTCATCTCCAGCCCCTTTTTGTATTTTTATTTTGAGACAGGGTCTCACTAAGTTTCCCTGGCTGGCTTTGCACTTTCTATCCTCCTGTCTCAGCCTCTTAAGTAGCTGCTATTACAGGCTTGAGCCACCCAGAACTACATTTCTGACAGTGCTGAAGGTGGATGCCTAACTAGAGACAAAGTATTAGGAAGATTCTATCTTCTGAAAGTGATCTCCAAGAGGATGGTATGTGGCCAGAAATGTCCATCAAATAGAGATGTGAGAGAAGATGAATAAACAAAGTATGAAATCTTATTGAAATATAAGTATGCAGTTAGGAATAAGAAATTAGGATTAGCTCCTAGCTAAAAGCTTTAGAGCTGAAGGAACCACACAGGTCCCTGCCTCTTATTCCCAATAATATAGATGATGAAACTGAGCTTCACAGAGAAATTGATTTGCCTGGACTTGGAGGGTGAGTTTGCTTCCTGGTTTGTTGGGTGTGTACTCTTGCCTCTGCTTAATTTTCCTTAGCACTCTCCTTCACTCTCACAAACATCCAGATTGAACAACAGATTGCCTGACCACCATTTGCAGCAGCTTCAGTAGCCAGGAGCCAACACTGCTCTCTAGACACCAATTTCTAGTGCACCACTCTCCCACACCTCATTTGTCTTTCTTTGAGTGAGCTGGAACTTACTCTGTTTTTCAAAAGATGAAATCATTTTTGAGGGGCTGGAGTGGTGGCTTAGAGGTCACAGCGCTTGCCTGGCATCCACCAATTATGCGAGTTCAAACCCCAGCACCAGGAACATAAGTCTCAGAGAAATATAAGTCATATAAAAAACTAAATAAAAATTGCTTCTCTTTTTCTCTCTTTCTCACTGTCCCCTCTTTCTTTAAAAAAATATTTTTGAAATCAGTTTGCTCATGTGGGTACTGACAAAATGAAGTGTTTAGTAAAACTATACAAAGAACATGAAATTCACTGGAAAAGAATTTATGGCAAAACTTGGCCAAGTATCCCACTTAGCCCTTTTTTAGCCAGTACGGGGATATAAGCACCTATGTGTCCAGCATACTGTATGAAGGTTACCTGTCAGTGTTTGATCACATTCTTTTCATATCTCTTCTTAGTAAATAAATAAATGTCAAACACTTCCTAAATGTAAAACATTGTGAAAGAATCAAAGAAATGGCAGCAGATAAGCCTCTAGGGAACACCAACATCTTTAAGAAGTATGATCACCTTTTACCTAACCAGTGAACATTCATTTAATCAGGTAGCATCGTGTGAGTTTAGTGGTCAACATTCCCAGCATGAATTTCACTTGTAATCTTTATAGTTCAAGGTGACTTTTTGATCAAATATCAGCCATCTGGAGATATTTGGAGTATTTGGGTTTAGGTGGTAGCTGGGTGGTAGAGAAAAGGAGGAGGAGGGAGAAATTTTCCCAGCATACCTCAAATCACACCATCAAAATTGCTTCCTACATAAGCCCCAGACCACAGGGTCAAGCAGTGCTGCTTATGGAAGGAACAAAGAGCCTTGTGTGCTCATTTCACAGGGCCGAGGTGTGACGTGACCTTATCCCTGAGAGGTCGGAAGCACATCAGAAAGCCTCCCACCACTGCTGGTGAATAAGAGTACTATAAAACATGAGAATACAAATCTGATGGTTGACTGCGGTTGGCTCTGATTGGGTTTGCAGGGTCCTATCTTCTTATATAGTCAAAGAGCTGTTTCTAGCAGACTCTTGATTCCTTCCGTGGAGGGAGAAACAGATGCATAGTTGGCAAAATGGGAGTCTAATCCACGCCTCTACACATCAGTGCTTGGAGGGACTTAGAATGGGGTCTGAGAGTATGAAAGACAATACATTTGAGAGCAGGGACTCCTCACATCTACTTGAACCCTGCCATACGTCCCTTGCATAGCCTGGTCAGCAGCAACAGTCATCAGTGGTTAATGACCCACAGAAGCTGGAGATGGGTGGGATGGCAGGTCACATGTGATGAGAACCTGCTGCCGCTCCCAGAGAGCCTTTGAGCCGCTTCCCATATTGCATAGACTGAGATTTTTGATGAGTTTGAGTCAAGTCACACGTATTCAGATAAGGCGACCTAACTGTACACTGTGTAAGTTATCCAGAGCTAGAAATCTCCAGAAATGAGCTGTCTTTCAGGTTCTAGAATCTTATTTCAAAGGGCTCTTAGTCATGTTTTTCCCTTGAAAAAAGGAAGAAGGAAAAGAAAGTTCTCCCAAGAAAAATCTTGGGAAATGATATCCCTTGTCACGCAAATGCTTGGTTTCTGGTCTGTTGAACAGAGAGTTAAATCATAGGTCAAAGAAGGCTGGCTGAAAAAACCAGAGTCAGAGCTACCAGGTCTAAAAAGCTCCCCAGAAAGACAATTTGTGGATCCAAGCATTAGGAATCTAAAGTCATTTGAAGTTGACATAATGTGATCTTACTCATAATTTACAATCAAGTTTTTGATTGTAAGTCCTGATAGACAATGTAAGTAAGTCCATTCAAGATGTCTGTTGCAGATTTGTAAGTGAATTCAAGAAGTCTGACAGAGGACATTTACCTCAATCTCAGTTAGCACAAGGCCTCATTCCCCTGCCATATTTCCCCAATTCATTATGACCTCACAAATCCATCCCACATCCTCTTAAGGCTGCCAAATTTAGCAAATAAAAATGTAGAGAAACTAGTCAAATTTGAATTTCAGATTAGAAAAAATAGCTCAAGGCAATTCTTTTAGCATAAGTATGTTACATGCAATATTTGGGGCAGGCTTATACTAAAATTATTTATCATTTATGTAGCATTTAAATTTAACTGTACATCCGGTATTGACAACCTTATCCACACCCATACCTGTTATCAAGTGCCAACATTTGTAGCATATTTAAGTTGAAACTGCCTATTCAGATTAGTGGAGATCATTAAGAAAAAAGTATATGATAACATAAAAACTCAAAATACTTGCAACATTTGAAATACTTTTTAAAAAGTGTGTGTTTTTGTGTATGTTCTCCCTTTCTGTCCTAACAAGCATATATAGAGTCTAGAAGTCATTAAGTATTTTGAATTAAATATGGATCTTTTAAAGATTTTTCTAGCAACCATGTAATAATGTATTTAGGTTTTTTCTTGGCATCTATCCATTCTTACAAAAAATGTTTATCTTCGATTATTCCTGTAAAGAAAGGGTAAACATCAAGGGCTCCTTCCTTATCTATATGTAGCTAAATTCAGATAAGGTCCTATGAATTATGGGAAAACAAACAATAATAGAATAGTTTGCCAGCATAGAAATCTGGAAAGCAGATTAGTTCTCTCATCTGAGAAAAAAAATTCATGCATGTAGTATGCTTTTCCATGAGAATTGGTGGTCAAAAGTAAGTCCATTTATTTATATAAAACCAGAAAAGCACAAACCAATCTATAGGGGAAAAAAGCAGATTAATAGATGCCTGAGAATAGGAAGGGAGTTGGGAAGGATGGAAGAGAGAGCTTCATAAGGATACAGGGAAGCATTTAGGGGGACAGATTTTTTATCCTGATTTGAGTGATGATTTAGGGGTGTGTGTATATTTAAGACCTTATCAAATTATACCATTAAAATGAGTAATTTATTATGCTAACCATATCTTAATAAAGTTGAACAAAATTTAGATTATTACAAAATAAATGTAGGATATGTATAGTGTTTCGGATGTGAGCTGTCCCACAAAAGCTCCCATGTTCTACAGGAAGGTTCAGAGGTGAAATGATCGGATTATGAGAACTGTAGCCTGCAGTCTGTCCTGATTCTAAAGGACTGCTGTGTTGGTGGTAACTGTGTGCAGGAGTGGCTGGAGGAGGTGGATCACTGGGTGCCTGTCCTTGGGTATAGTATGTTGTTCTTCTGGCTCCTCCCTGGCTCGCTTTCTCTCTCTATCTCTCTCTCTCTTCCCAGCCATCCTGAGCTGAACAGCTTTCCTTGGCCATGCCCTTTTGGCCATGATATGCTCCACCTCATCTTGGGCCCAGAGCAATGGAGTTGACCAACTATGAACCCAAACCTCTGAAACCATGAGCTCAAAATGAAACTTCCCCTTTTAAGTTGTTCTTGTTGGATATTTTGGTCACAGCAACAAAAAGCTGACTAACACAACAAGATAAGCTCCATTAGAATTTAGAACAGTTTTTAGTGTAGCCCAATAAGCTCTGCTAAGAAAAGCACATTGCCTATTAGAATGATTTGGATTGAGGAAATTTCCATGAAGAAAAGATGAATGTCTTATTTATCTCAATCTCTAAAATCTCAAGTGCTAGCAACGGCCCTGGTACATAGCGAAGGTGCATATTATATTTTGAATGAACAGATATATAGAAGCAATATAATGTCAAAGTATAGCAGAGAGAAGGATATACCAGTTTGAATAGGAAGATATATCAATTATGTTTGGCTGTTAGTAACAGAATCCCAACCACAGTGAATACATATTTATTCTGTGCAACAGTAGTTCAGAGATAGGTGATCCAAGACTGTTTGGTAGCTCTCCAAAGGCTTTAGGAACTCAAGATTCTTCTACTTATTTTCTGCTTCATGGCTCAAGGACAACTAAATTTCCAGAATGACATTGGGAGATTTGACCATGACCATAACTGCTATACCACAAAAGGTAAGATGGCCATTCCTTTCTGCTAGGTCCATTCCCTGGGAGTGGCCTTCTCTGAAGAGTTGCATGATATTTTACCATTTAATTGTATTTAATAGCAAGGGAGCCTAGAGAATGTAGATTATATTTCAGATGCTAATGTGTACAAGTAAAAATCAGGTTTATGATAACAAGGAAGAAGAGAGTGGGCATCAGGTGGCTTCCAGCCTTCTCTTCCTTAGAGTGACTCAAGGGTATTTTTGTCATTGCTGTTTCTCTTATTCTTAGAATCATAGTTGAATCATAATAAGGTTTATGGAACACATTTCTAGGTGCCTCTTTTCACTACTCCAGTCTCTTATTTCACTATAAACATTAGGCAAACATGAGGCAGATTGAAAAGGAAGTCTCTATACCTAGAGGAAACTAACAACAACACTAAATTCTAACTTACAGATTCATTCTTCCACCAAGCAAGAATACAGGTCAAAGGTCATTATAATAAAAACATTGCCCAGATTCTTTTATTTTGTTATATTGCATATTTCTTAAGACAAATGGGTTATTGCCTAAGGCCCAGAAATCTTTTGCTATATAGAGATTTTTGTCATAATAGTATTTATTGTGATGAAATTTGACCTATATTATATTTCTTTACGTCTGCTGTCTAATTTCCCTTAGGGCAGTAGATTTAAAATTTTTAGTTGGGGAAATCCTTTGTTGGAACAAAATCTTATGGAAACATACAAATAAAACAGATAAAAGATGTGGCTTTAGGTGAAGGACTGTGATTAGAAGTACCCTCAAACCCCACCAGCTCCTCCACTCTCCCTTCCCCACCACACTTCAGACCACACATACAGTATATGTTTGGGTAATGGTTTAAGTTCTTGTAGATTATTTATTTTTATTAAGATTTAAATTCCCCATAGTGAAGTGTATGGAATAGTTCTGAAAAACGTTTCCTTCACTCTCTCATTTCTTGAGCTACACACACTTCAATCTCCCAATTTATATGTCAGTTGACAATGTGAGAGTTAATAATCATTTGATGCTTTTTTAAATTTTTGAACAGCCATACAAGTTATTAACAAAATAATATAAAATGTGTATAGATTCTGGATATTACAATTACCCCCAGGAGTGTCCTCCCCCCAATTACCCTCCCTTATCCTGCCCTTCCCCTTCCCACTATATCTCTAAAAAAAGTATTAGGTTGTAAATCATTACATCTTATCTGGATTTAACACATGATGTTTTTAATGGTAGCTTGGCATGAAAACAGAAGTTAGCAAACTGCAGAGATTCCGTTGTTGTAAAACCTAGGCATAGCATGGAAATATGGATCTTCCACACACTGTGTAGTGCACACACACATTCTAACGGGAGAGAAATGATCATGTTCATCACTCATTTAAGGTATAGCTTTTCAGAATCTAGTGGTAACTGTTTTTTTTAAAAGAGAGAGGGACAGTGAGAGAGAGAGAAAGAGAGAAACAACTTCTATTTGGTTCCTCATTGGCCTTCGTTGCTTTGTGACTTCGCTGTGTACGTGGTGCTGGAGTTTGAACTCATGTGCTCATGCATGCCGGGCAAGCACCGTGACTCGAGGCACTGCTCCAGCTCTTCTAGTAGTAAATTTGTTGTTGTTATTATTTGCTTTACTTTGATTGTCCTATCCATCACAAATATTTGTGGAATCAAAAATAAAATCTGAAGTTCTTTCATTTAAAAATAAAATTTGAGAGGAATATCTTTGGATATATGATTATCGAAGAAGCCACCACTTTTTATTATTTTAACATTGTGAATGGGGTGCCACACAATTTTTTAAAGGAAAAAAAAGAACATGGGTATGCATAATTTTATGAGTCAATTTGACCTTTTTGCTAAAAATAAATAAGGACTCTCCACCAAGGGAATTCTTCTTATAATCTGAAAGAATTCATAACAGTTTCCATTTCTGATAGTATAAAAAGTAACTCCATAACACATTTTAGATTCAACAAGATCATTAAACTTTCTTGTGTTGTAGGTACCTTTTATATTGCTGCCTAAGATTGTGGTGCTCTAAGTGGAGTGCTGTCCTCTCTCAAGGCGTTTTACAAATGTTGGTGGGTGGGTTTGATCCAGTGTAGTGTGCTTCTAGCAATCAGTAGAGGGGGGCTGGCCTGCATGTCCTGCAAAGCACTGGGGTGTCCTGCAAAACAAATCATTGCCCACATCTGAATGCTTGTGGATGTCCCACCAGATATCCACCCTGATTCACAAAGAGGGGAGAATATTTTTGCATGATTTTAATGTATACTGTAGAAAACTTAGCAAGAGATTTTATTTTTATTTTGTGCAAAGTTTTCTCCAGATTTGCTCACCTTACCATGAAGCCACGTCCCTGGGAGTAGAACCATTTGTGGTGCTTATCACCAGTACTCCTGGTGCAGCATTCTCAGAAATGGTTCAAAGAACAATTACGTTATAAGCACCTTCTAGGGGTCTTGTCTCTGAGTGTTACATTTTGAGATAGAGGTTATTTTCTTATGAACCATTTTAACTTTTATTTCTCCTTATATTTGACTATGGTTATTGACAGCATATAATTCACATTGATTTTATTTTAGAATAATAAGATGGTAATAACTGCTTCTGATAGAGTTGAGAACACTATCCCAGAGTTTCTCAATCTTGGCAAAATTTGGGACCAGAAAATTCTTTGTTGTAGAGATCTATCCTATACACCATAGACTCTTTAGTATCCTCCCTGGCCTTGACTTACTTGATGCCAGTAGTAATACCTGGGCCATACCCCCCAAGTTGTGGCAATCAAAGAAATAGCTCAAGACATTGCCAAATGTCCTTCTGGTGCAATGTATCACCTTTAGGTGAGAACCACTGCATTAATGTAAAATATAATAAGAATTCTAGAATTGTCAGATGTGTTCCCTTCCTATGACTTATTAATGAAGGACTGGTGTGTTCTTTGAAACTGATACCAACTGCTACAGGGTGAACTTCAGCTTGACAGTTCCCTTTGGTAGCCCATCATGACCATGCTAGCCACTGCTTCTTTGAAACTCTTTGAGCATCTGTTTCAGTTTTAGAGTAAAGACAATCTTGCCCAATTTTGACCTAATCTTTTTGAAATCAAACAAATTATTTCATGCCTTTGGACTGTAACTTCATCTGAGATACCTCAGCTCTGCAAGGCTTCACTCCATTCATTTTCCTGACTCATGTCTTTAAAAATCTGTTCAACAGTGGGCAATATGGCAGTAGACACCTCAAACATCCTGAGGAAATATGAGTTCAAAATAGTGATAATAGTTTAAAAATCAGCTCTCAGACCATTTAAAAATAACCCAACTGAAGTTAGAAAAAAAAAAGATTAATTGCTGCTTAACTGAATCTAAATTTGCTTAAAATCTTCTTTTTAAAGAACCCTGCTCTGAAATGAACAAAAAGTATCAGTGGAATAATAGCAAAAGGATATACCCTCAGGGAGCAGAGTGAGCTGATGATTTGGCTATGATCTGGACTGATGAGGTTCAGAACTGACGAAGACTCAAAATGAAATTGGAATCTGGATTGACAACTGTCTCTAGAAGGCCAAGCCATGGGAATAACAGAAAACAAACAAAAAACATTAAGTCTTATGCTGCTTTTTCCACCCAAGCTAACAATAGGATATTTGGAAATATAGAAAACTTGCAACTGATTGGTTGGATTTTCACATTTTTCTTCACATGTCTTTGACATCAGAAAATGGAGTTGAGTTTATAGCGTTAGCAATAGGTACTTCTAAATTTGAGAGGTCTCATTCATGGGTATACCCTATTTCCATGCATAAATAAGCCCTGAGATTACTCTATTGGTCAATAGTGTTGATAACTATGGATTAAATGCTAAACTGAAAAGAAATTGCATTCCTGTTGAAGGGGAAATAAATTTACTAAACACCCATATATGTCAGACATACATTATCTCTAGTCATCAGAAAGGTTTGCAAGATAAGCATTGTGATTCCCATTTTAAAAATGAAGAAGCTGAGTCTTTGAAATGACCTATCCAAGATCACTTATTACCTAAGGGAACCCAGATCCTTCTGATCACAAATTCTTTACTATTATCACCGAGCTATTTCAATATCCTTCCATTAAATGAGGCTAGTTTGAGGGTTAGCATTATATTTCTTAAATTCCACCTATGGGACAAGGCATAATAGAAAGGAAAAGTTGGAAAGTTTTTACAGCTCATGTGTGATTCTCCACTTCTTCCCTTTCTTCATTCTCTGCTCTCTTCAACATCTGACTTGACTCTAACATCAGTACCCCATTCTGCTTCCTGGATGCTTTTGGGTTTCTGTAGCACCCTACTGAGCACAGTTCTCAGAGAATCCTTCCTCTGCCCAATCCGACCCATCCCAAATTCCACTTTCTTTGGACTGGGCTGTTTATTGTGTTGTGAGCTGTGGTCACAGATTTACAGACACAGCCACCTGCTACTGGGTTAGATGCTTAGCCTTCTAGGGAACCAACATCCTAACCAACACACAAATTCACTTTGATGTTGTAGATATCAGACACTAAGGTCTTAGTGACTTGGTAGAAGAGTCATCTCTCTGCCAGCACAATCAACAATTTTATTGGGATCAAAATATTAAGCTCAAGTGGTAAAAGACTGATAAGATACTTCAGGAACAGTAATGGGATACTGCAAAAACACTCAAGCCTTTATACGTCTCTTAAAGCATATCCTGTAGTAAAGTCTTCTTTATATTTAACCAAATTTTGATCAAAACAATACATGTCCAGGGAGTTTATGTTACAGTTGACTAAACTGAAATATAAAGAAAGAACCTGGCATGCCAGTAATAAAAAGTTCTTAGAAGGTACAAATAGCAGCACACAGAGGACTGGGGAGGACATATTCGCAGCTTCTGCATAACCAAGATTATTTCATTTTTCTCTGGATTAATCAATCATTTAAACTTATTGAGCACTTGATTTGTTCAAAGCTTTATGCCAGGATGCAGAAGAGAGCTCTTGCTCATAAATGAAGAGCTTAAAATAATTTAATATATGCACAAAACCACGTAACTTAATGTGAGGTTTGCAGCAGGACATGGGATTGGTATATGTATTGTATGTTCATTTTTATGCTTTTTCACTCAGCAAGTATTCATATGAAGGTTGAATAGTCTGTGCTAGATATGGAGAGAAAAAATTGAGAAACAGCAACAGTCAAAACAAACCTCCAGGGCCATTTATCTGGTCAGGGACATGATAATTAAATTCCTATCATGACAATTCCAGTAAAGTGTGATCAGGACCATGAAAAGATCATGATTAATGATCATGAAAAGATCAGCCACAGTGTGACACAATGGGGTAGCTCGCTAGGCTTGAAGTGATGAGAAAACCATCCTTGAGGAGGGGATGCCCAGGTTGAGACCTGTAGGATGAGGAGGGAGCTAGACAAGTTATGGGGAAGGTGGGAAAAGAAGCAGAGAGAACCAAACACACAAGGCTTGGGGAAAAGAAAGAGAGGCTGGTCAGATCAGAGACAGTGAGTAGCTCATTATTGTAAGAATTCTGAATTTAAGGCACGGAAATAGGGGCTTATAGGTGGAGAAGTAACGAAAGGCTATTTCAGTGGGTCCAAAAATTATGGTCAATATGTGCAGTGGAATTCTACTCAACAATTAGAAATACTGATACAGTGGCTTTTGAAGATAAATGGATGGCAATGGAAGAAATCATGCTGAGCAAGTTAGCCAAACCCAGAGAGTTAAGGTTTCGAATGTTTTCACTCATTTGTGGAGGCTAGAGCTAAACCCAGGCTTGGGTGAAAGGTAGTCAAATTCATGTTTAGCATGAGTGTAGCAATACATAATATAGAGGAACCATAGATGTGTAGGGGGCAGGGGGTGGGGGCTATTTGGGGAAGGGGAGAGGGAGGGAGAATAGGGAGGGAACTAAGGATTTATCAACAATGTAGCATATTCTTTACCCCCCTGAGAATCCAAATAATACTTATTAAATCATTTAATTCTGGAAAATTCACAGTCTAAGCATTTATATCACTTGTAGGGGTGAAATATGGAAAAATCAAGAGACTGGGGTGTGGGCAATGTGGGGGTAATTCTGGTTTAAGAACATATGCATATCATGTTGTTACTTTTTATGCATTTATGATTGTACAATAACTTAACTCCTTAATAAAGAAATTAAAAAAAAAGAAAGGCTAATTTATGAGGTCAGTTGGATTCTTGCCAGGGAGGTTAGATGTTATCTTGGAGACAATGGGGTGCCGCTGATGGGTTCCTATTGTGGAGGCCAGTTCAAAGATTGAAGTGTGATCTATATAGGAAAACAGTACCACTGCTTTTCTGGAAAGCACCACCAGCCAACAGAAATGCCTAAAGCCAACAACAAAGATATCTTGAAAATTTTGACCCATCTGTGATGTGGTGAATGTGGCATGATGTGTTCCCATGTGTTCTGTCTTCTCTCCATGGAGCTTTCTGTGCTGAGATTCTTTAGAAAATCAATAGAAGGTATTTTTGAATAAGAAGTTAGTAAAAGTCATAAAAGACTTGAGTTAGAATAGATATTTTGCAGCTGTTTCTGGCTGAAGCCAGAAAGCAAAAATTAAGCAGCTGACACATATCTCCTTGTAACTTTTATTGAGCAGACAGCCTCCTTTCACCCCACCACCTTGATTTAACTCTATAGCCTTTTTTTTTTTAATGGGAAAAGGATTTTTAAAAAGTTTTAAAGTTAATAAAATATACAACTTGACCTGGTTAATCTGAACCGGTTTGCAAACTCCCTTTGTATTTGGACAAAAAAAATAAATAAATAAACCTTCCGATTAATAAACTCTTGGCAAATTCCCTGCCTCTCATGTTAGCAAATTCTTTACTAGTTCCATTTCCGGCTCCCCAGACATGAGGATGAATTAAGCTTGGAAGAATTAGGCCTGGTTGTAATTACATTAAGTGTTTTTTTGCAATAAGAAAAAGTGTGTCACAGTGTACAGATATCCATAAGGTGACACTGGGTCTGATCTGCCAAGTTTTGGGCTACCTTCCAGGCTCTTGGATCCAGTAATAGAGAATGCCTGGCCAAGATACCTTTCTGATTGTTACACACTTTGTCGTTAATGTAAGTGATAATGTTGTTGGCTAGCCAAATTCAAGGGTAGTGGTGGATCCTGTGCAGCAGAATGGAAGTACCTGAGCTGATCCAAGTTTGCAGACTGGTTTAATGTTGCTTCAGATCTTAAGAAACAAGGCTCTGGGGACCAAGTGAGGGAAGATGCTTTCTGGGAAGCATCTAGAATTGTCATCCTAGAATTGGAGAGGAGTCAAAAGTTCCTGTCACCTCCTCTCTGTTTTCCCAACTTTGTCCCATGCCTCACCTTCTTCAGAAGCCTTTCCTGATGAATCTAGTCCCACCTCAATCTTTTCCAGAAGGTTGTTGTAATTGGAAGATACAATACTACTTTCAACTAGTTTCAGTTCTATACTCTCCTTTTTCTATAACGATTGTCCATCTTTTGCTTTGCTTTTGGCACTGTGTTCAATGCCTGCCAAGCAATATATGCTTAAGACTTTGTTGAGGACATTATGAAGGAACATAAAGCTCAGAAAGAGACTGTGTAATGCTGGCACCTGGCTACTTTGCAAGCAAATTTTCCCTGCATAATCCCACTTATTACTCTCATAAAATATAACACTATCCTTATTACTTTTGGCAGTAAAAGAAAGCTTCTAATGTATACCTTTCCTACCACACCTCACACACTTAACTATTAAGGCAGTTCTAAATAGAGGGGTGGAAAGACACAGAGAGGCCAGATTCCACCAGTGGGAACCAAATGGCTTGGAGTGTGCAAGTTTGTTCCTGCACTGAAAGTGGTCTGGGAAAACATAAACCTTTATATCTTGAGTGTGACCCACTGGCCCCTCCAATGTTTTGAAATGGAGTTCTCCTTTCAAAAATCTTCCCCTGGTCCTTCCTTGAGGAAAAGTAGTCTGAAGCTTGCTTTCAAAGCCTTTAAGTGTAAAAATAAACAAGCATTCAGTCAGTGGGGTCCCTGATGCCGGGCTCTACCACAATCCACTTTGAGTCATAAATCATGGCTCTGACAAGTCTATGGTGATGCATTGTGTTAATGCATCATAATGACAATACTGATGAAGTATTAGTGCAATACATCCCGTAAGCCTATCACTTTAGAATTCTGTGTTTATACATAGCCAAGGAAGGTTTGGAAGGCAGCAAAACTGAGGATGAGAGGCACATGGGAGGGTTTAGGATGTTGGTTGTTTTTATCCTGACAAACTAAAAGTCAAAGAAAATCAAAAGCTTCCATTTCTCAGATACTGATGCCTTCCCTCTCTAAGTAGTGGGTCATGATATGACTCCTCATGTTGCTCTACCAAAAGCAGGATCACATAACCAGTTATTGGAAAAGCGAGAATGAATGCAGAACTTTCAAGGTTTAGCCCTGTACATTTTTCTGGAAATTCCAAGCTTTGGGACAAATAAAATACAGTCAGCTCCTTGTAGCCACAGGTTATGTATTTTGGGATTCAACCAGTTACAGATTAAAAGCAGTTTCTAAAAGTTGTTTTTGAACTAAGTATGTACACTTTTTTTATTATTGTTCCCTGAGCAATGCTGTTAGAGGTTATAAGTAATCTAGAGATGATTTAAAGTATACAGGATGATGTGTATAGGTTATATGCAAGTACCACTTTATAGGAAAGACTTGCATATTTGCAGCGTTTGACCTCCAGAGGTCTTGGAATCAAACCTCCATGGATACTAAAGGATGACTGTGCATTCTATATGTATGAAACAGGAGCTCTGTTGTGGGTGAATCCATTGACCGAAATGCTTTCTCCCTAGGCTTTTGATAAATGTCAGAGTTCAATGAATAGTCTACGTGTAGTATTACAAACATTTTGTGAAGAATTCACTGCTATAATTTGCCATCCAACCAAACCAAACATTAATCCCATATCAGCCTTCTCTTCGAATTAAGTCAGCAGGGTTCTTTCTCTTTTTTTTTCCAGGGGGAACATTTGTGGTGACTTATCAATGAGGAGAACAGTTATCTGTACATTTACATGATAGCCTTGTCCATAAAATAATGACTAATATAGCAGTTGTTCCAATAGGAACAATGGAAACAAATGTGTACTTTCTGTGAGGGAGAATTCCAAAATATCATGTCTACGGAACCTTCAATTGTCCATCACTTCTAGTCAACACATTGGTTCTGGCATTTTTAATTTAATTCATCTCAATTCCATTTTAAGATGTTCCTCAGAGGAAGAAAAAAGAAACAAAAAAGGAAACAAATTAAATGAGGGGAAAATGTCATTTAGAAGTACAGTGAAAGTACTGAGGGAAAGTAGAAAATTCAGCCGATGGATATGTCTTTGGTTATGAGATAGTTTAAGGCACATTTCTGTTTACTGAAAAGCAAATTAAGAGTTCACATTAGATTATGAATGGCTGGTTATTACACACATACAGATGCAAATAAAGCTATATTTAAGGATAAGCAACTTACTTTTAAAAATTCAAGCCATAAATGAGTTTATTGAAATACACAGATAAGTACAATCCTGCAAAATAGCATTTCTTTCTTTTTAGGATTCAACAAATAAGTTTTATTTTCAAGGTGAAATATAGCTTATTGTACCTGATTTATATATAACCTTATAATGGTAAATTCTCTAAGAAGAATTTTTAATCAACTTCAAGTCTAGCACCTTCTCCCTCTAGCACATACAAAAGAATGTGACCTTAATTGAATTTCTGTATGAGTTTTGCCTAAAATGGCATTTCTTTTCCAGAAACTTCTGGAATTCAGATTTCCCTAATTAAGTCAAGTATATACATAGCTAAGTGAAGATTTGATGCATATGAAACTCAGGTTAGACTCATCACCTATTGGCATTTCCTGAGGCCATATTTTGTGAGTGCCTAGTTTTTTGTGTATATAGTTCCTTTCTATGGACTTGAGAGTTGTTTCCGTATAGACTTGGTATTCAAATGTGGGCAAGGCTTGCTTACGACTACCATACTCTATTTTAATGTGTGAGGCCTTTGATGCATATCTATTGCTGAAGTTAGTGTTTGCTGAAATAATACATTTATGATGTCTTGACTTATAAATCTGCTTTTGAGAACATTCATTTAATAAAAATTAATAATAGATGACTTTATGGAAATAACCAGTTTTCAGGACCAGATTGTATATTTAATGTCTGTTGGTAAGTGTGGCAGCTGTGGGCAGGAGGAATGTTATTACCTGCCCCTAAGTGCTAGGGGACCATTAGGTAGACGGTGATTCTCTCGCTCAGTGGCTGTCTTACAGCCTGATAGAGTGATCTTCTGGAAAGGGGTGTTACTGTGAGAGAAGCCTCTACTGACCATCAACTTTGATGGCTTTTGATCTCCAAAGAATTTTAAGGTTTCTATAGAGAATGAAAAAATCCCAAGGGTTCCATGGCAAGACTCCAGACCTTTGAAGATGTTCAGCTCTCTGAACAGTGGGCTTGTGGTAATGTTTGTTGCTCTTGGCCTTGAAGTCACTTGGTCCCACTCCCAAATCAAGCATCTGGAGAAAGTATGATTTCCAAGAACTGATCCCAGAGGCCATATCTATCTCTCTATTAACAGAATAAAAATATCCCCAGCTCCTCCAACGTACCTAGCTAATGAAAGCTGTCATATTTAGCCCAGCTGGATTATACCAATGATCTATGATGACCCATGTCCTCTTGCATCTCCCATCAAATCAAGAGCAAAGAATACTTAAACATATGTCCAAAAAATTCTCCTTGTTGTCGTCCCCAGTAAATCATTTTTGCTCTTATAAATTTATAAGGCACTAATGCTTAAGACTCAGGGGAGTGTAACTTAGACAGATGTGAAGAGAAGCACCTTTTCCAGCCCCAGGGCCACCAACATGTTACAGTTTCAGGTCCCTTATCCAAACAATGAGTTTTTGAATAAAATGCAAATTAAGACATTTCAAGCAACATTGTATGATTAAAGGCCATGCTGCCACAACATTTAGAATAAAAGTGAAAAACTGAAGCTGTCACAGGTAAACTGGTAGAAAACAACTTTGGGGCCTACAGATTTTTCCAGTAGTTGACAATGTTAAGCTTACACTCCACAGTGATGTAACAAACCCTTTCTGCCCCACATCACCATCAGAAACATGTTCCAAGGTACTTAGAATCAAGCAGATCATGTCATACCAGATTTCCCCAAAATGTCCAAAAGTAGAGTTTTGGTTCATTAATTTGCAATCTCCATGGCACTCATTATTTTTATGAACAAGGCCACAGCCATTCTGGGCTCCACTGGTAATCCATGTTGTAATTCTTCATCAAGGTGCCAACTTTCTAGTTCTAGTCCTTATTTTGGGGGAATACTAACCTTGAAACTTTGTATTTAAGTCCCCAAACATATCTGCATTTCTGTTTTATATCCTAAGAAATTAATTCTACCAGGAAATTTCTTTCTCTGGGACGTTGCTGAAATAGCTCCTTTTCATATTGCTGTAATACAGAGGAGAAAACATTTTTTAAAATGAAGACCACCTCCTCCAGTGGGTGGATTCTTGAACCTGGCTGCTCTTTTGCCTGGTTGAGAGATTCCTAGGGCTGATCCAGAGACTACTGGAAGTAGGAACTGTAAGAGAAATAAGAAGAATGCAGGATTTCTGGATCAATCTTGAGGGTCAAAGAGAAAAGAAAAATGAGGTAATAAAGAGAGGCAGGTGGATAATAACAGGCTGGGGGTACAGAATAGGGTGAAGGGGCCGGCAAAGGGTCCCCAGTGTCGGGGTGCGCTGAGACTTTTATGAATTCATTCTGTGGTCTGCATTTCTGTGTTACAACATCCTTTGCCCCTCTGCATGCCACATCCCTGTTGGAACAAAGTCTCTTATACAACAATCGTGGATCCGAGGAAGAAGCTCAATTTCTGTTTTAGGTCCTCTTGGATGCAGCGGGCCCAGATTGGAAAGATAGCCTGTAGTCTTAACTGATTCAGGAAAAGGAGAAATTTCAATGCAGATGTAATCATGACAACGCAATCCTTCCAATTTTTCACATACCTTGGGAACTTTTTGGACTCCCACAAAGTAAAGAATGTAAAGTCTGAGGCAATCTTATCTATATTGTGAAGAGCATGGAGACCCTACTGACATATGGTCTCACTAAGAAGGAGGACTTTTATTATATCAGCGTCAGGGATTATGCTAATTTCCTTATATCAGATTTTATCTGTTTGCGTTAATACTTTGTGGAATAAGATAAGCCTTAGGATATATTCAAACATGGGTAATAAGTGATTTCAAACTCAGTGTTGCTCAGTGTGTCCTTATCTCTAAGTTTGAGTTCTAATGCAAATCTCCCTCCTCCATTTTTGCCTTTCCATTCAAATACACAGGTAGAGAACCAACCCTTCATCATCATTTTCCAACTCTTCCCAGCCATTCCCAGCCCAACTCTAAATCCATGTGAGTTGGAGTATGATTTCCTTCCTCTGCAGGACCTTCCTGTTTTGAATAGATTCCTCCATCCCAGTTTCCCTGTTCAAGTTCCATTGTTTAGTTTCAGCCCTGGGCTATCCTCATTGGCCAATTCCTCCTCTCTGAACAGGGCTTCCTCTTACATCCTCAGTGAACCACAGTGACCTTAGAGGCTGATGCAGATGCTTTGGGAGAAGTTCATCAAGTGCTGCAGACAGCAAGGGCTAGGGTGAGTCATCAGCCCCTCAAAACTATGGTCTAGAACTGCCCTGGACCAGATCAGTAATGGTGACCTGGAGGTGAAAGGCTCTGTATTCCATTACCAGTCTCCTGAGTAATCTACCTAATTCAGTATCCTTTCATTTAATTGAAACATTATTTTCTCTCTGTTAGCCAGGGCACTCAAGCTAGTGCAGCAGTGTTAATCTTTCAGCTGATTTCCATCTTTGTAGAATTACCTTTCTAGCAATTAGACCCACTGGTATAAATTTGCTTTGCTCCTTCCTGGGGTTCAGCATTAAAATGGAAATCTCCAAGCTCAATGCGTTTCCTCTAGGCTGACCTGGGGCAGGTATTAATTAACTGGGGTGCTGCGGAAAGGTTGAGCTAGGAGAGAAAACTAAGAGAATACTTCTCTTGGGCTGCCTTTATAGGCAGTATTGGACTAAAGAGGGTGAAAGCTGGATGGAGAAGAATCACATTTAAAGTAAAGTGGAATGACTGCACTATTAGTGAACTGGGTAGTAAGACAATGGTTATTCTAGAAGAACATGAGTTCAGATCGCAAAGTCCTTTGTGTTCTTTGTTGAATTCTGGGATGCAGCTCATTTGTGAACATTCTCAAAGATACTCAGGGTTCGTGACCATTCATCCCCACTTGCCAAGGCCAGAGGGCTTTCTGGAAGCACGGACTTTCTGAGTTAGAAGCTGGAAAGTTCTGGTCTAACTGGGACTGTTGGACACTCTAATTAGATGCCATATCTGAGAAAGGTTCATAAGCTGATTGATTTCTCACATTTCCTGCCAAATGTCAACAGTGGTGATTTATGCTCACCACCTTATTTCCTAAGCTTCAAACTTTTCTGAAATCTGATCTGCACCTACAATAGCTGATAAATGAACACCAAATGATCAGGACTGGTCATGGTGGAATTTACTAGCCTCTTAAACCTTGCACTCAGCTAGCATCAGACACCATTGGATATACCTCTTGTAAAATCCGTCTCTTTGTTTGATTTCTGGGGACACACTTTTTTCTGGTTTTCCTTTGTAACCACTTCTTTTTCTCCATTGCTTCAATTTCCACCATTACGCCTCTTTTCTCTCTGTGTTTGCTCCTGTAGACACCGCTGTTATTTACCTGTTGCCTTCCTTCCTGAACTTTTATGTTCTGCTCCATGTTGCCAAAGAGTACCAAACTTCTTTCGCTGGGCTGGTTCACCAGCTGGCTTGCAGGTAGGTTCTGTCAATAGAAGAAGGGGACATCAGGAAGTGGGAGAAAAATACCAGCCTCGTTCTTCTGACTCTTATAGTGCTTCAGTCACCCTTGGTAGCTGCAACAACTGGGATTTTACCCCCAGGAGCTGAGGCAGAGAAGTCCCTGGCTAGATGCCCCAGTGCTGGTCAATGGAGGGTGCAGAACTGAACTTTGATAGCTCTTCCAATAACACAGAAGTCTATGAGACCACATGCTCCAACCAAGAGAGGTCAAATGCTTGCATCCTCTAGCTATGGCAACTCCCCTGTTGCCATAGTTTCTTCTTCTATCCCTTTTGAAATTATCAAAACCTGTTCTCAGCTTTTCAGTTCAAAACACTCCAAGCAGGTGTTTCTTGATTGATTCTTGACTGATGGACTCGAATTCTTTAAATGCTTAACAAGAAATAAATGGCTGAACTTCAGACTTGCATCGAAAACCACATTTCGAGCCAATCCTCATTGATGCAGTGCTAGTCTGTGCGGTGTCAGTCTACTGATGGAGGTGTGGTTTCCAGCTCTCAGGGATACTTGCCTTTCCCTTACCTACCAAACCTTTCTTCATAAAGGCATTTCACACGTGTCATTTTGTAGCTACTCTACACAACACAATTTATGTATGTGATATCTAAACAAATTGCCAGGGCTCTAGGATAGATGCTGTCTCTTACTGCAGATGAAATCATTGAAGTTCAGCTAACTTTTCAAAGGTCACATAGATATTCAGTGGAAGAACCTAGGTCCTTCAGACTCCAGAGCCCACACTCTTTTCCTTTGGTGGCTTCTAAAAATCAACCATTGAACTTCAAAGCCATCCAGCACACAACCAGCTCATTAATCTTACTAACTTTCACTTTTTTTTTTGCTTGAACAATTGTTATTTATTTTTAAAAAGTTTTAGATGAAGTAAAGGAAATACTGCAGCTGTCTCAATGAACCTATTTTAGAGCATCAATTCACAAACTTTTAAAATTTCTCTATAGCAGGTTATTAGCTCCATATTAATCATCCCTGATTGCACAAATATTTATTATAACTTTGACTTTTAAATTACTGGATCCATAGTTAGGATCCAAAACTCCTTACTGGATGAATTGACTATACTGTACCTCCAATACTTTTTATAAAGTTTTACAGCTTTATTGAGGTATAAAAGGCAAATAAGAAGTTGCACATATTCAAAGTGTACAATATAATAATTTGACATACACACATCTGTGAAATCAGTTATTACCATAATTAAGATAATGAGCATATTTATCACTTCTAAAAGTTTCCTCCTGTCCTTTTTAATTTCTCACTCCTACTCTTTTCCCTGGACATGCCTACCTCATCCCCCACCAATTCCCAGCAAACATTTGATCTATTCTCTGCCTCTGTGGATGAATTTGCACTTTCTAGAATTTTATATAAATGCAATCACAGTGGGAAATCACTTTTTTCCTACCCTCTCATTCAGCATAACTGTTTTCAAACTCACCCACATTTTTGAGGATAGTATTATTGTTCATTGTTCAGTACTATTCCATTGTGTGAATACAATGCAATTTGTCAATTCATTTATCTGATTATAGACTCTTTTCAGTTGTTAGCTATTGCAAATAAAGGTGCCACAAACATTCACATACAGCTTTTGTCTAGGCACATGCTTTGGCTTCTCTTGGGTCAACGTGTAGGAATGGGATGGCTGGTTCATGTGGTAGGTAACTAACTTTTTAAGAAACAGGCAAATTGTTTTCTAAAATGGTTGTAACATTTTCATATTCCCATTAATAGTGTATGAGCATTGTGGTTGCTCCATGTTCTTTTCTGCACTTGGTATGAATAGTATTTTTAATATTAGCCATTTTAGAAGGTAAAGCAATACCTCCTTCTGAAATGAATTTACATTTTCCTAGTAACCAAAGCAGTTGAGCCTCTTCACCTGTATATGTTTTTGTCATCCACATATGTTCTTTGATGAAGTATCTGTTTAGATCTTTGACCTGTTTTTAAGAACTGAGGTTTTTTTTGGTTATTTAATTTGCAAATTGTTTTAATATTGTGACTTCATTTCTTTATCAGCTCTGCAATTTGCTAACATTTTCTTCTAGTCTCTACCTTTTCTTTTCATTTAGAGTCTTCAAAATACTAAAATACTTAGTTTTGAGGTAGTGTACTGTATTAAAGTTATTGAGTGGATGATGTTTTGTGTTAAATCTAAGAAATCTTGATCTAACACAATTTCACAAAGTTTTTCTACTATTATTTTCCCCTAGAACTTTTATAATTTAGGTGTTACAGCTAGGTCTTTTGTCCATTCTGAGTTTATTGATATACACAGTGAACAATATTGGTTAAGGTATATATATCTATAGATATGTTATACATATATCTATACATATATACATATATGTATATATCTATGTATAGATAGATAGATATATACCTTTGCAAATAGATATCCAATCATTGCAGCACCATTTGTTGAAAAGATTGTCATTTCTCTATTGAATTGCCTTTGCAACTTTGTTGGAAATCAAGGTGACCATACATATATGGCTCTATGTCTGAGCTCTCAATTCTTTTTTAAGAACTTGTTTATTTATGTTGATGTTACTACCACAATCAATGTAACTTTTGAGTAAATCTATTGTAAGCCTTCTTTCTAAAGTTCTATGTGCTATCTTAGATCATATACATTTCCATATGGATTTTATTATCAATTTTCTATTTTCTATTAAAATCTTGCTAAAATTTGATCATGATTTTATCAGTCTATAGATAAGTTTGGGGAGAATGGTCTCCTTGAATAATAATGAGTTTTGCTATCCATGAACATAGTACATCTCTCCATTTTCCTTGGTATCCTTTCTGTCTTTTAAACTCTAGTGATCAAGTTTGTATATCTTTTGTCATACTTGCCCCTATTTCATATTCAGATGCTAATATAAATGTCTTTGATTTCAAAATTCACTTTCCAATTGTTCATAATTTTCTATGCAAAAAGAATTGATTCTTGATTTGCAGACTTGCTAAACCAACTTTTTATTCCTCATAGCTTTTAAGACTTCATTGGGTTTTGAATATAGGCTATGATGTTTATTGATAACAGAGTTTTATATCTTGCTTTCCAATCTGGATGCCTTTGGCTTCCTTTCCTTTCTCTTGCCTTGGTAAATTGTCTATAAATTCCAGTGTTATGTTGAATAGAAGTGATGGGAGTAGGGCTGGAGAGGTGACTCAGTGGTTATTGCCCTTTTCCGGGATGAAAAGTTCATCCATGTACACAACAAGTCTCGGAGCAATGAAAGCCACATGAAAAACTAAATAGAACTTAGTTTTTTTTTGTCTGTTTAGTTTCTCTTTTTGTCTGTCTCATTGTCACACTCTCTTTTGAAATATGGGGAAAAAAAGAAGAAATGATGGGAGCATACATTCTTGCCTTATGTTTGATCTTAAGGGGAAAACCCTCAAGTATATTGTTTGGTAAAGTTTATTTATTTACTTCTTTTTAGATTCTCTTCATCAAGTTGAGTTTCCTCTGTATTCCTAATTTTGTTGGGAAGTTTATCTACAAATACTCTTGAGTTTTGTCAAATACTTTTTATCTTCAAATTCTTTTCTTTTGAATTTTCAAAGTATAATTAGTATGGTCATGAAAAGAATTAATACACATATAAAGTAGATTTTTTGGAAGGGGTCACTGCTTCCCCACGCATCCTGATCTTTCCTGAGTAGCTGAGTAGGAGAAAGAATGGAAAGGATATGAAAAGAGAACCAGGTTACCACGGAATTTCTGAACAAGGGCCACTTCCGCATCTAGCTCGTAATCCAACATTTAGATTTCTGGATCATGAGCTGGCCAATGTTTTGTCTTATTTATTTATTATTTATGTCTTTGGCACTTGTTAATTGAGGTTGTTTTTTTTACAAATAGTTATTAATTCTATTTATTCTATGAAATTTTAGAAACATTCTTTACACTTATAGTCCAAAGGTAAAGACAAGGTTGAAAATGTTGTTTATTTGAAGTCAACTCTGTCGGTGATGAAAAATTAGCATTTTATTGGTTAAATGGTTTTTTAGCTTTTATTTTTTTTTATTTCATGCCATCTAGTTTTTCATTATTACTTTAAAATTACTTTAAAACACTTTTCAGTTAAGACAATTTTTATCTTGTCTGTTCAACCCTAAATTTAATGATTTTAGTATTTGTGTTTATCCTTGGCTTATTTTTAAATAGCAAGAAAGAATCACTAACTTGAGGGAAGTGTCTGTGACAACTATCTGTAGGTCAAGCCAGAGTGACTGGAAGACTTCCTGATGGCTCTCTTAAGCTGATTCTTCAAATCCACCCAAATATTTCTTTGGCCTTCAGTACTGAAGGGGCACTGCTTAGAGTTGTGTTCCATGTCAGCATCTGCAGGAAATTGCTTCAGCAATTCCATTCATACACAATACCATGTAAATATGCTCCCTGAAATTGTACAGCAGTGATAGTGGCCACCTGGCAAAGATGGTAAAGCTAATTTACAGTTTTTAAACCAAATAAAATAATAACTGCTTAGGTTATTATGGTTTAGATATGAGGTATCCCCGAAAAATCATGTGTCCTCACATGCAAGAATTGTCAGATGTGAAAGTTTAGATTATAAAAGATGTGACCTAATTGGTGGCTTAATCTACAGGTACGGATTAACTGGGTAGTAACTATAGGTAAGGTGTGGCTGGGGGAAGTAGATTACTGGTTGGGCATGCCTTTGGGGTTTCTTTTTTGTTCCTGGTGAGTGGAGCACTCTCTCTGTCCTAAGAGAGCCATGTCCTAAACTGCTTTCCTCTGCCACAAACTTCCACCATGATGTTCTGCTTCACCCTGGGCCCAGGGCTATGGAGTCAGCTGACCCAGGGACTGAAGCTCTGAAACTGAGAGCCAAAATAAATTTTTCCTCTTCTAAGTTCCTGTCAGATCTTTTGGTCATAGCAACACAAAGCTGACTAAAACATGGACCATTCTCCTTTTCCAAAGATTATGTTAATCCTGCATTCAATCACAATACAGCCAAGCCACTAAAACAATGTTAACATTTTTATATCACAAATCTTCCAACCATTTTATAAGGATATGAATTATTTAAATGGATACTCTCTATTCAGTGCAAACATTGAATGTCAGACAAATATATGGTTTCATAATAAAAGAAAAGAATTGTGTGGGAAGATTCTAGATAGAAAAAACTCTCAAATAACACCTCTATTTATTTAGTTCATTTTCATTTATAATTTCTAAAAATTCTTTTATTATTTTTACTTTATTTTAAAAATGTATAAATGCAGAAGAGCAAGATAAAACTATAGAACTAAAAGTGGAAAATGGAAATTAAATAGCATATGTTACTTAAGCTTAATTTTGACAAACTGAAGCTCAATTTTTGAAAACTTGACAAAATTACCTTAAAAGCAAATCACTATCAAAAGTTGCTTCTTCCAGGGAAATTCTATGAAATTTTTAAAAAATTTTCTAAATGTATAGTTCAAAGGCTAATAATAGTTGGATAGAACTAATAGTTGGATAGAATTAAGATTGAGAGTGTTATCCATTGAAGCCAGCTCTATCAGATGAAGAATCAGCAAAAAACCAAATGTAAGGCAGACACAATTTCATCTAATATTTGTCCAGTCCAGTTCTGCAAGAATCAACCACAGTCTCCTACAGAGTCTCAGTTTAATTTAGCTGAGGGCAGGCCCATCTAGTTTTGTGGAGTTCCCTGAGTTAAAGGATAATTGACAGATCTAACCCTCCCCAAAGTAATAAGACCTATTCTCCGCTTTCTACATAGGACCAATAACCTCCAATTCAATGAGATTTGTATTAAATGAATTTTCCAAACACTCTGTCTGAGGCTCATCTCCTCTTTTAGGACCCTATCTCTTCTGTGGGATGCATCTAATTGACACCCTCATCACATGCTTAGACCTTCTATTTCTCCTGCAATTCTATCCCTTTTCAGAAGGATAAAACTCCATGCAGGAGCAATGGATGATATTCTATAAATGGGTGATAAATTTTTTGCTCTTTGGAAGTTCACAATGTTACATGTAGAGAAGTGATCAGTAATCAATTCAAATGGGCAATATCCAGTAGTCCATGGAACTCCTTTGAGAGAGAGAGAGAGAGAGAAAGAGAGAGAGAGAGAGATGTAAGCTAGAATGACCAAGGAAGTCTCCTGGAAAAGCTGGTAGGATTGGGTGTGTCTTGGAGGGCCAAAGGGATTCAGATAACCTGAAGTGTTCTGAATGCTGAACAACCCATCACACTCTCCACCTAAACACCATGCAAAAACTCTAGTACTATATACCCAGAAATAATAGCATTCATTTCTGCTTTCCCCCCTACATTATTCTTCTTAGAGTCTTAATAACAGTAGCAGGGAAGAGCAGAGGGTAAGAATGGGTTTTTATCAATGTCTTATTTATTCCTTTAAAACTGTGTCTGGAGCATTGCTACAGTTGAAAAAGTTTATATCCAGAGAAAGAATATTTCTCATACTGCTCATTGTGTTCTATGACACTTCAGCCAATTATTCACTGTGTTCAGCATTCCTATTAAATTTTTGATAATTCAACAAATGGTGATCTATATGCAGGCCAGTTTTATATTCATGGAGAATATAGCAGTCTTCCAGGATCTTATTTTTGGTGGGAGGAGATGATATCAAAATGTATTTATCTATTATCATCATCTGTGGTTATGGAGTAGAATGCAATGCAATATAAAACTATATTATTAATTTATATTAATAAATGTTTATATATGTGTAATGTATGTTATGTATGTATATATATAAACAACTATTTAAATATATATGGTAATAAGTACTATGGTGTCAACTACAACAGCACAAGAGCATGCTGGGGAGGATGTTTTATTCAGATGGTTGGGAAAGACCTCACTGAAAAGGCAATGTATGAGTAGTGATTGAAAGAAGTGAAGGGGTAAGCCATATGAATTTCCAGGGCAAAAGCATTCAGGTGGAGAGACAGCAAGCTAACAACCCTGAGTTGGAAGTATGGTTGGTGCATTCAAGGAGAATGAATTTTTATTATGGAGATTCACAGGGTCAGCTATGTGGGGAATAGATTACAGAGGCCAACTATAGAAACAGGGAAACTAATAAGGAGCAGGCAGCTAAGAGATAATGGAGACTTGGACTGGGAGTTAGAGGTAGAGAGTATCTTAAGACTCCCATTCCATTTTTTGCTTATTTGTTTAACATCTCTGAAATTGGGCTGGGTCATAAAAGTGGTGGCTGCCCACCATCACTGCAAGCCGGGAGGCAGAGAGATGGAATTATCATTTTTCTGCACATGCACATTCTTGGTTTCGCATTTTTACTCCACATCAATGGTGTCACAGGTCCCTGGAAGTTTCATAGCTTCTGTACAAAATCTGCAGGATGGAGACCTCTTAATGGCACTTTGGATAACACTTTGTGTAAAAACATGTACTAGTGTGACTCTGGGACAAAAGTGTTTAAGAAGATGGGTTCTGATACTGGTAATATTTTTGGAAACTTTAACCAATGAATTTTACCAGTGCTATGCAAATAAGAATGGTATATTAGGGCTGGAGTGGTGGCTCAGCAGTTATGGTGCTTGCCTGGCAAGTGCGAGGATGTCAGTTCGAACCCCAGCACCATGTACACAAAGAAGTGTTGGAACAATGAAAGCCACATGAAAAACTAAATAAAATTGTTTCTCTCTCTCTTTCCCATTTCTCTTTAAAAAAAACAAAAATTAATAGTTTATTATAAAACTTAAGTTTGTGGAATAGGACAAACACAAGTTTAGAGGCAAGGTCTTCAAATATGCATAAAATAAATAGTTTAAGCAATAGCATTGGGTCATACATTGCTAGATGTTTTTTTCTTTCTTAGAAGTAAATAATATAATCATGTATTTCACAATCAGTGATGTCTTAGTTTCTATAAATCACTTCTTTTTTGTGTGGTAGTAAGAATTGAACCCAGGGCCTCATGTATGCTGGGCAAGCACTCCAACACTGAGCTATGTCCCAAGGCCTAAATTGTTATATTTTCAAGAGACGATTTAGTGAGGGAAATGAGAAGAGTCAAGAAAGATTCCAAGTCTTTTGTCTGAGCAACTGATAAGATAGGGTTCCCAGTAATACAGAAGGGGAAATGTGGCAGAGGTAGGGGGCAGGAGCCCTTCTTGGGGTGTGTTAAGTTTGGGATACTTTTTAGACCCCTGTGTTAGTTTTCTAGAGCTGCTATAACAAAGTACCAAAACTGAGTGGCTTAAAATAACAGCAATGTGCTGGCATGCTCCCTCTGATGTTTCCAGAGAGGATCCTTCCTGACTGCTTCCAGCTCATGGTGTTTGCTGACAATGTTTTGTGCTTGTAGCTTGTAGATGTGTCATGCCAGTCACATGGCCATCTTCTCCCTCTGTGTGTGTTCATATCATCCTCTTCTTTCTGTGCGTGACTGTCTCTGTGTCCAAATTTCCCTTTTTATTAGGAAGCCAGTCATATTGGATTTGGGTCTACTCCAGTGACCTCATTGTAACTTGATTACCTTTGTAAAGACCCTACTTCCAAATATGATCACATTCTGAGTTACTGAAAATTAGGACTTGGATGTCCTGTTTCGGGGGGCAGTAGGCACGATTCAACCCGTAACAGCATCCAGGTGGGGAGGTCAAATAGGCAGATGACAATGAGGCTGCCTAAAGTTGAGAGAGAGGTTTGGGCTGGGAACAAAAATGTGGGAGTCGTCAGCGTGATCCATGGTATAAATAAGCCTGGGTGAGATCATCAGGAAAGGAGTGTAAACAAAGTGAAATCTGAAGTCATTTAGAATTCAGGAACTGAGGAAGATGTGTCAACACTACATTTTGGGAAGATGTACTCTGGTGTCTCATGTAGGTGGGACTTGTAAACATAATGAATCTGTCAGCTTAGAAGAGCCTGGAATTTCTTCTAAAAAGTGCTTGTTTCAGAAGAGAGTGTTGTTGAGTGTTTTTTATTTAGACAAACTGAATTAGAAAAATTAAGTAAATTAAAAAGTTAATAAAAATTACTCTGAATAAAAGAGTCAGATAACTGGTGCTGAATTTTTAGCAGAATATCCCATAAAAGCTAATTAAGAATAAAAAATAATAAGCATAAGCTGAACATAGTGTAAGAGAGTCTGTCCTTAAGTGGGCAGGCTTTTGGTTATAATATACTAAATCTTTTTGGATTATTTAGTCACCCAAATAGATTTTTCCAAAAGTAAAATTTTCTCGTGGCAATAGAATTCAGAGCTGAATGTGGTTTTCCAGATCATTCTTCTGACAGATGAGGAAAGGGAAGGTGCGAGCCACTGAGTGACTGACCCAAAGGAGATGGCATGCCTCAAAGACCTGCACCAGGGCTAATGCAGTCCTTTGGCCCTGCCTGGTTATATAATTGAAGGGGGAAAAAGAAAAAGACCAGAGAAATATGCGAGAAGATATATGGGTCATAATTTCCAACACAAGCTAAAATCATGTTCCCAAACCAGAAACAAAGGAAAAGTTCGTGAAGATTGAAATTGCTATCAGTCCATTGTTGTGCTATTGATGGTATACCAGTGAGCATTGCTCCTTTGAGTTTCATTGGACAGTGGCTCAACCTGGGAAATTCAGCTTATTTTGTCAGAAACAAAAATAAGATCAAGTGCATCCTCCACTTAAGGCAGTTTTGCATGAATGCAAAGAGGATATTAAAAATAAATGCTTTCCATAAGATTAATGCTTGAGTCTTATTCTGATAGTCTCAGTAATTACTAAATGAAACATTAAGATATCCTGATAGAAATGCGGCCGTTCCCCTGCAAAGAATATGATCATCCCTTATTCTAATGAATAAACTAATCCTTAAACTATAACAACGTCTTCCACTTTCTCTTTTGGGTAGGATCAAACTTATAGTGTTTCCAGAAGAATGTTAATAGATTTCTCTCTCTTCCCTCTGTGTTTGTGAGTGTGTGTGTGTTCGTTCCTCAGCAGAAAGCTACTCACTAAACGAAGCTGCAGCTTTGGAATCAGACCTAAGTTCATACTTGAGCCTGTTACTGATTGGCCATGTGGTATTTCCAGAATACTTGCTTTCTCTGGGGCTTAGACATCCCTGTTTCTGAGAATTGGGATGATACTACTCACTTAAAAAATGGTTGTGTAAAGAAAATGACTCAGTTCAGTGCATGAGATCTTCATATAGTACTTGGTACTTAGGAGATGTCGATACATAGCTTCCCAGTGAATAATGCTTGATTTAGTCATTTTTCTTCCTGTGGACAAAAATCCCTGATACTGTTTATTTTAGAGTCTATCCAGATTATTTTATTCACTGCCTTGTTACAGATAGTAAAAATAAACACGCATATATTTTACAATGTTATATTCTTTTTTATTCAAGAACCATAAACATTTACAATCCTTCAGACACCTTTCTTGGTATCTCTATTTGTATTACTTGATTCTATTCAAGTTGCAGGATAAGTAGCTTTTGTTTATGTATCAGTGTGTATCTGTTTACTACTTAAGACAAATACCATACTGCCTTCACTTTCTAACAACTCCAAACACAGTCTGCCTTCAGGGTATATAGTCTGTAATCAACATGGAAAAATAATTTCCAAAACTGAATTCCAGCTCCTTGTGATTTGTTACATACTTATTTATTTATTTATTTATTTACTTATTGCTTAGAGGTTTCTTTGAAAGTAATTTAGTTCTTTACACAGCAAACACTCAGCCTTTTACTACTCTATCATTGAGGTTTAGATGGTAGCTTAGCCTAAGAAATATCTTCCAAGTTTTGTCAGAAGCATAAATAAGATGCCCTTTCCACTTGAGGGAGTTTCATAAAAAGATAAAAAATAAACAAATAAGCAAAGAGGTAATGACTTGCAAAAAAAATTACACTATTGCAGTATGCTTAAATTTGAGTTTCTTTTGCCCCAAAAGAACCAGCTGTGGGTGCTTGGGAGCCAGAAGTCCAGCTCCTTCAGCCTGGAGACTCGCGGACTGTCGTGCGAGGGGCCTTTCCTGTCAACTGCACATCTAATGGGGGGGTAGCTTGTCTGGGGAGCGCTTCATCACCCAGGAAACACTCCCGTCACAGCAAGTCTAGCACCTTGCGTGTTGGACTCCTTTGACAAGCACCAGCTGTGAATAAGTTGGCACCCGGGAGCAGGAATAGGTTCTGTCCTCTCTAGCACCTTCTAAGATTTATAAATTACTCAATTTCAAAACGGTGGAGGTGCTTTAACAGAAGTTCAGAAGAGCGGCAGATCTGGCGCCAAATCTATTGAATGCTAATTGTTTCACTGAGATAATTTTGAAGTCATTCCACCTCACCAACCCACAAGTAACCTCACTCAAGCTGTGCTTAATCCAGTGTAGCTTGCTATTTCCAAAAGGTCAGGAAATCTCTTTCCTCACCTCTAACTGCTCACCTTTCTTGGGTGTACTACAGGGATGCATAATTCCAATGGAGTGGAAATTTAGTCAGTAAATGAAGTCTAGGCATAAATATTCATGGTGAAAACTTTTAGACAAAAAGTTAAGAAATGAGTCTAAGTAAATCACACCCCTTTCTTGAGATGACCAAAATAAGCTCCAACAATTTACATGGATCTGCTTAAAATTTTGCTGTTATTTGGGAGCTGTTTACACAGCAACTCACACGTCCTCTGTGCAAGTGTTTGGATTCCTCCTTTATGCTTTGCTCACGAAGAAAGCAAATGTAAAGTCCCTCAAACTCTAAACTCTCATTCCCTCTCTAAAGCTGATCCTTAAAAAAATACCTCAAAGATTTAATCACGTTCCAATGCAATCAAAAGAGCCCAAGCAAACATAAAATTACTTTGAAACTTGGAATTTGTTGTACAATATAAATTCTGCTGTCAAACTTATTCATTACAAAAATTGACTAACCAACACTCAAACATTGATTCTGATGTATTCTTTAAATTGTAAATTCTACAAAGTCAATAACCCTGAGCCTTCTCATTTAAAGTGCGTGCGTGTATATTTGGGATGGTGTTTGCATGATACATTATCCGATCACCCTTTAGTACTAATGGTGGCTTTGGTCTTTATCACAAACACCAGACTTAATTTTTAATTTTTATTTAACCTACAGATGCTCTCAAAAAAAGTTGCCTAAATAAGCATGCTAGGGTGATAATAGCTCACAACAAATTTATTATATATTTTATAAAAAAGCAGAAGAGAGGATTTCTACGGTTTCAGTGGGAAGAAATGATAAACATTTAAGGAGAAGAAAATGCTATTTACTCTGATGGTCACTATGCGTTGTATATGTGTATTGAATTATCACAGTGTATCACATAACTGTGTGTAATGATTATGTGTCAGTTAAAAAAAGAAAAAAGAAAAAGAAAGAAGGAAAGGAGAAAAATGTTATTATTCTTTAAGAAATGACAAACAAAAATCCTGCAATTTAACCACTATTTCGGCAATAATGCATAAGACCTTCCACAAAAGTAGGTCTTATGTTTTCTTTCTCTTGTTAAATCTTGGAAAAACAAAGAATTATATTGTCAGGGTGAGTCATCACTAAGAATCCTCCCCAGATGAACCTGAAATTCTGATACCTTTTCGTGTTTGATCATCAAACAGTACAAGTAGCCATATGACGGTCTTGTAATGTGGGACTCTGCCCAGTGGCAAAGTATGAACTTACCTGTCACAGTCAATCAAATTCAAGATAAAGTAGAATGTGTCATTTCTGTACAGTTAAAGTAGTAAAAATATTTGCAACTGTTTTGTTTATTTTGCCCTTATTTTTGTTCACTTGTTTCTTTGCTTTACTTTTGACTGACATGGGAAACCCCATTAATCCAGTGAATTCAAAGATTGGACTTGAGCACTGAAGAGCCAACTGCCAGGGAGAGCAGAGAACTCTGGCACAATCCTCCTGGTAGCACTCTTCTTGGCAGTACTTCCTTTTGATTTTAAGTATAAGGTAGCCTAGAAGGAAATAGGTGACCAAAATCAAGGGCTAGTGGAAGTCAAGAATGTCTACCACTTTTCTTACAGTTTTTCCTAACTTTCTTCATGGTATAGAAAGAAAAATAATATCTTTTCACAAATTCTTGTGATGGTCATATAGGTAAGCACATAAATAACTGTGTTAGTCAGCTCTTTGTCACTGTTGCCATAATACCTGACATGAGCAGCTTAGAGGAAGAGTTTATTTTGGCCTCAGAGCTTAAAGTTTCAGTCGTGGTTAACTGCCTACGTTGCTGTTTGCCCAAGGTAAGGCAGAACATTTTGGTGGAAAGGTGTAGCAGAGGAGAGCTGCTTAGTAGCTAGCCAGAAAGCAGAAAGAGAGAGAGAAGAAGGGCCTAGAATGAGAAAAGTCCTTCCAGGGCACACTACTGATCTATTTCCTCCAAGCAGGCCCCACTCAGCTGTGAATGGATTAATCCACCAAATGGATTAATCCACTGATGAGGTCAGAGTCCTGAAAATCTCACCTCTGAACCTTGCTGTATTAACGCTCATGCCTCCAACATATGAGCTTGTGGGGACATTCCTGTTCCAAACCATCACAATAACCTTGAAGAAGGATACTTTTTTTACTTTCCTGAAAATTATGGAGCGTGACAATGAAAGGTCATCTTAACCCTCTTCTACCAAATTGTAAAAGAAAGGGGAAGGCAACACATACCTGAGTAGCTCTCATAAAATGAGGGCCTTCCCTGCTTTCTTCATGCTTCATCACTGCTGGACCACGGGATTTCAGGGGAAGACTTTCTTATGCATGCTCTGTGACCTTAGGTAAGTCACTTCCTTCCTCTTGGATTCCATTTCCTCTGTGGTTTAGCTGTGAGTACGTATTCCAAAAACAGTTTAGAAAAATGATTCCTTTCTATCCTAAAACACAGTGTTTTCAATGGACAAAAATGAGTGCTCTTTGTTTGGGGTCTGGGCCTTCCATCTTAAAAGATCTATTTCCCATCACATATTCTATAGTATGTACTTATGAGCCTCAGGTGAAAAACAGGTAGTTAGCCTTCAGAAGTCCTACAGGTAATGTGCAACCTTTCTGACATAAATGGTTTTCAAATGGGTTTGGTGAAACATGAATACACTTTTCCAAATTCAAGCCCAAACTGGAAGTTTTTCTTTCCTGTGCCCTATTTTCCAGGGATTTCTGAGAATGGCCATTTCATAGTTCAGTTGTGAAATAATATCCTCATATCACCATCCAGGGAGGTTGAACCGTAACTAAAGGAAACTAGAAAATGTACTATTTGTTCTTATGGCTTTTGCTGTGATTTGGTGAGGTTTATTGTTATTATTTTTAATAATCATGCCAGCAATATGATTAGAGCATCATGATGCTGAAAGAAGAAATCAAAGGAGGATATCCATTTTTATCAGTTATGTCTTCCCAATCCCCTTTCCTCAATCTTCTGGTTTCATAAAAGAGATGATGTCATAATTTATGACGCTAAGCTGCCTAGTGAACTGTCACCACACAGTGATGCTTTAATTGATGATGTTAGGCTGGTTAGCAAGAAAGCGTCAAATGTCACTTTTGTGACATAAACTGGCAGTTATGATTATATAATATCAATTATTCTTTGGAAAATTGCATTAGATCAGTTAGAGCTAAACCAATTGAGGTTGAGCAGGTTCATATTTTTTTTTCCTAGCTGTTATCCTGTTGTAATTATCAGGAGTAAAATACACTTTGGATGTAGTTTAGACTTTCATGATGACCTCACTGCAAGCATAATAGGTGTCTTGTGTGGCCTTTGTGTTACAAAAGGAGGTACAAGAAAATCTGTCCTGACCTTCCAGGAAGGAGGCTGTACTTGAATCGCTTTGCCATCTACTCCTCCTCCCTAATGGAAACTCTCGAAATTGTCTTGATTGTTAACTGTGATTTCAGTGAAATATGACATTGTGAAGGAATCTTTTTTTTAATAGTGTCTTAGCTTATTTGGGTTTTCTGTGCAAGTCAGTTACTAAGTTATTTTAAATTCAACCCCAAACTTTGAATGCTTCTGCCTTTTTTCCGTTTTCTGACAAAGTAAAAACAAGAAACAAAGAAGCAAGAAAATATTTTCTCATATCTTTCTCCTTTACTATAGGTACTATTTTGAAAATGTAATCTGTTAACTAGAAGGATGTGAGAACTCAAAACTCAAAAGTGAATGATAAAAAAATAATGTATACTATAACAATAATGGCTACGCTTGATTGTAATTACTGCATCTGAGCAGTGTGCTAATCCTTGACAGCCAGTTCTTTATTCCTTATAACAGATCTGAGAGGCAGAAATAATGAATATTATTCTGCATTTTAGAAACAGGGAGGCTTACAGATGATTTCACATTCATCAGAAAATAAACAGTTGGTGGGACTGGAGTAGTGGCCCAGTGGTTATGGCGCTTGCCTGGCATGCTCAAGGACCAGGGTTTGAACCTCAGCACCACGTACACAACTTAGTGCTGAAGAAACAAAGGCCAGATGAAAACACACAAAAATTGATTCTTTCTCTCTCAGTCCTCTCACTCTCTCTCTTACAAAAATAAAAGAAAGAAAGAGAAGAAACAGTTGGTAAATGTTAAATGTTTCCAGTGTTAAAGCAATTCAGTGGAAGGTGACCAGGGGAAATGCATCAGCAGAGATAGTCACCCTTTCCAGTTTCTGCCATCATTACACACAAGGTGAAGCTTGAGAGCTACGGTTTAAGTGCTAACAGAAAGAAGATCCGGGGGAAGATGGTGAAGCTGGGGCAAAGTGAGTGTAGGTGCGTATGGACGGGTGTGTTTGTGTATGTGCATGTATCCGTGTGCAGGTAAGCCTGTTGGTGCATGAGTATACATTGCACATTCATGTATACATGTGCAAAGTGTAGACTTGGGTACATGACATACACATTTGTGCACCTACATTCAGGAAGTGGAGAGCAGGATAGGGAGAAAGTATAGAATGGCACCAAGGTAGTATTAATATTAGAGACCATTAACAGGTAGAGTGCAGCCTGAGCAATGCATACAGGTTCCAAAGCAGGCCAGTCCCACTCAATCAGGGTTCAGGAGGTACCCCTCTGAGCTGGGTAATAACCATGCAAATGCTGAACTGTGAGGTTCCAGTGGGAGGGGTCAGTGTGACCAGGACAAAAAGTAGGCTCTTTTGGTGTTGCAGACTTAACCAAATGGTATTGTCAGCTCAATAACTGAAGAGCAGGTACAGACCTTCCATTCAAAGTGAGGGTCTTCAAAGGACTCAGACTCAGGAGATTGCTGACCTTTTCTTATTCCTCCCCCACCTTCTGTCCCCAATTCTATGCCAGTTTTACTCCAAAATTAACTGCCTTTCTCGTATAGCTACTTAAGAGATTTCCTCTGTGGCACTGAGCTGATAGCTGTCCTCAAACACTTCAGTTCTGAAGGACTACTTTTCCTTCCTACAGGTATGGGGTGTGTGTGTATGTGTGTGTGTGTGTGTGTGTGTGTGTGTGTGTGTAAACTCCAGAAATTCAAACCTTCAGCTGAGTGAGTCAGTTGGAATTGGAGAAATATGAAGTGCTGAGCCAATATCAGACATTCTAGAGCTTGGCTGAAAGGTTCACATATTCTCTCTCAGGCTATGTCAAGCCATACCACAAAGAGAAACCATACCACAAAGAGAAATCAATCAATCAATATGTCCAATGAGGAAGCACAGCATCCACGTTCTCGGCAGCACCTTGGGTCTTCATGGTAATTCTACAGGGCGAGTTATTGTGCTTGCCTGCATCTCTTCCCTTTGGCAGCACCTTGGGTCTTCATCGTGATTCTTCAGGGCGAGTTATTGTGTTCGCCTGCATCTCTTCCCTTTGTACTCATTACCTTTTCTACCTGGCTTTCACCTTGGTTTAAAAGCAAAGCCAAATTATTTCTTCTGGAATGTGAGGACAAGGAAAATGTTTCCTGGGACTTTTGCCTATGGCTCCAACTCAAAATACAGATGACTCTACAGCAGACAAAGCAAATAGTAATTTTGTGAGTTTGCAAGGCGCTTTCACGCACAATCTCATTGTTTCTCATTGTTGCTTAGTAAGATCATGATTTCTGTCATCTCATATGCTCCCACAGGACTGAGCAACTGGTCATGATGTGCTTCATAGTCTCTCTCTCTCATCCCTTTTCACTGATTCCCCCTGGGATTACATTCCTAACTAAACTACTCACATAGGACCATTTTCTTAGCTTTTATGCTGCTTGTGGAATCCAGTCTAAGGCAATCAACATGCTTTAATGAATGAAAAAAGAACTGAATCACTAAATCACCAAAGATGAATTTTTTGTTACATGTGTGACATATAGGCTGAAGTGAGTTTGAGGTGACATTGTTTGAAGCATCCATTCTGTGTGCTGGAACACTTGTTGTCACAGTTAGTTACTACATTTAGTCCATATATTTCTCTATTGTGATTAACAGGCTATTTCTTTAAATTCAGGCTGTTTGAAGTGAAAAGAATGACAGTGATGGCAACAATGAAATGAATAAGACTCATTCTATGACAATAGAATGATCTATAAATATTCACACACACCAACTTACTAAGGGTGGATACCAACAATATTGTTTGGTGCAGCCTGAAACTCAGGGACAGAAAGCTCAATCTTTAGTTCCGTGCTCATCCTCAGGACAGTGTACTGAGGCAGGGAAGCCACTGGATGCACAGAGAGTTCATTCTTCCCTTAAGTGAATCTCGATTTTTCTCTTGTCCTTCTTTATAAGGCAATGTGCAGGCAGATTTGATGGAGGGGAAATATTTTGATTTACTTTGTTCCAAGAAGTCTTAGCTTAGGATCAAATCTTATAAAGCTATTCCAAAGAGATACTGATGTTCAGTGTTGAGAAATCTGGGACGTGCTGGTCACCTGGGAAGCAATTTGGGCACAGTCCTTCATGTCCACATAGAAAGTGGCAGCCTCACACCCTCTCCCAAACAATTAAGCCGCCAGTCTCAGCTAGGTCAGGGAATCAAGGTAACTGTCAGCTCCAGGATCATTCATCAGAATATCCTACTTACTTCTGTATAAAGTATAATAGACATACTGTGGACAATTTCCATTTCTCACCATTTAGGATTGAGCAATAACCTTTAGCCAGTGTGACCAAGGGGATATTCCTGAGTGGTATTAATTCTTCTTTGTTTGCCAAATATGACTCCTGTTCCACATCGTTCTCACTTCTCGATTGAGCAAGATATGCTTCTGGTTTCAATGGCTTCATTGTTAGGTGTTAACTTTACTTAGAGCAACAGTAGAGGCGTGGAGTCCTCATCAAGTGATTTCTCTGGAGCTTGGCCTCCCCCTATTATCCTCTGGTTGTGACCGACTCTAGGCTGCCCTACTTCCTAGCTCTTGAAGCTGCTTTCTCATGTCTGTCTTCTCCACTGCAAGACTAAGTCTCTCTCTGAACTTTTGGAAGAGATTTTGTGGACAATACAACCATGAAAGAAAAGAGCATTAAAATGTTTTTCCCCCCTGGAAAGAATGTTTTTTGCTTGTATTTGGAATTAAAGAGTTCCGTTTTTCTACCATGCCAAGATGCTTTCTGTGAATAAAACCATTAAATTTCCTGCTAGTGGCTTTGGTAAGAGAGCCAAGGGGCTACCATTTAATTTTGCTGGCTTTAGATTTTACCAGGTAATATGATAAATGTGTCATGGCAGGATGGTGATATTTTGGGCTCTTGAGAGACCTTCTCAGTTCCTCTGGTAAGAATGCTTCTAAATGGCTCCTAGCAACCTTTGCCTCCTGGCGTTCACACTCTTCTATTGTCCCCACTCCTGTGTATGTGGTCTTGCACTTGGTGCACAAATGATGGTGTATTGTATATCACATTTTTTTTTATCAACACATCCTTCACATTTTTATTGTGATATCTCAGACTTGTAGTTGTTTAACTTTTAATCAAATGAATCCAATGGCATGTCACTTTTGAGGATAGATTATCAATGACCAGGACTTCCATCAGGTGTGTGTCCTCTCTCTTCCCTTCTTGCTTGGTTTGCTTTAATGAAGCAAGTTGCATTATTAGCCCAGAGTCCTGACCCACAGGTAAGTAAGTAATAAAAGAGTTGTGGGGTTACTCTTTACATAGCAGTAGATCACAAACACGGCCCCTTTCCAATCACAGTTGTTAGAGGCTATCTCTTCTTTTGTGAGCCATTGGAACAGCATCCCGGTCACAATACCCAGGAAATACTACAACCTACAATCGCCTTTGAATCCAGGCAGCCATTTCTACTCCTGGATCACTGAGCAACATTCAACCTGTCAGAAACTAGGGCATACAAATTCTATTATAGCCACTATATTTAACACAGGAGCCTGGATAATAAGGTCACAGTTGTATTTTACAGCCTTAGCCTGGCATCATATCTTTGCTGGACTAAGGGCACTTTCCATTGTTCTGATTGAAAATAGCAGTTATTTGTTTCTTTCCCCCAGTCAGTTATCTTTACTGAAAATGTAACATTGCTGTCGCTGCTGACAGGGAGGACTTGTATTAGACACCATGGGCTTGCACCTGAATACCCAAGTGCTGCATTACATGAATACAATTTACATAATGAGTGAAGCAAAAAGTGTGTGCTGGAGTGTACATGCTTGTCAACATTTACAAATGTCCCAATCTTGACAAATGTCTTGCCTCTTAGAGGAAAGACAAGAATAGTTTTCCCTCTCCCCTTCAACCTTTTATCTGGTGCCATGCTTCAAATACTACCCATGGAGGGAATTCATACAGTTTACACTGAGAACATATAACATGTGTTGCATCTTCAAATACTAACAAAACTGCTACATTGGACTTACCTGACTGCTTTGGAGCAGACTTTTTTCTTGTCTTTTAATGACTATGAAAGATGAAACTTAAGCACCAAATGGATTTTATGGTTAAGTCACAATTTATAAGTGGACATTAATTAATGTCAGATAAAAATGAGATTCCTAAGGAATTACGTTTTGCCTTCTCATTAGAGGCTGGTTTATAATTATAAACCTTGCTGGAGTGAATAATTAAGAAATTGTAATAAATAACAATGGGATAGAGAGGCCTTGGGATAATGAGAACAGCCATGTTCGGCACAAATTTTAGGAAATGACAAATAGACCAGGGTCACTTGCATTCCCTTTGGCTACCTTTGTAACCTAACAAAGATAGATTAAACTCTAGCAATTACACTTGAATTTCAGTACTATTTTAACTTTTGAGTAGGTTTAGGCTTCTTGAGATCAGGTAAAATGAGCTCCAGAGATTCAGGCAGAGTTTTAGATTATTAGTGGGTTTTAGAAAACTTACTAATGAACTGACTTTATCACATTGTCTACATGATCTATGAAATCAAACTCTTCTAATTCACTTTCCTCCTAATATTTTGAAATTTAAGTCTATATGTGACATCAAAATACATCTACTTGGTAGAAAGGATGGGTGTTAGTTGCTCTGTGTCTCTGTGAACAGAATGCCTGAGAAGAACAACCTAGAAGAGGGGAAGTTTATTTTGACTCATGGTTTCAGAGGTTCAGTCCATGGTTGTTCTAGTCCATTGCTCTGGGTCTAAGAGTAGAACACAACATCTTGGTGGAAGGGCATGGTGGAAGAGCACTGTTCAGCTCATGGTGGCCAGAAAGCAGAGAGAGAAAAGAGAAAGGGACCACAGGGAAAAAGAATCCTTCCAAGGCATGTGCCCAGTGACCCATTTCCTCCAGCTATGCCCCACCTGCCTACAATTACCCCCTAATTATTCTAGTTTGAATGGACTGATGAGGTTACAGTGGTTATAATCTAGTCATCTCACCTTCAAACAGTCTGCATTAACACAGCGGTTTTGGGGAGACACTTCATAGCCAAACCATAGAAGAAGGGAAAGCACCAAATGTCTGAGGTCCTCAGAAACCTCATCCAATTTCATTTTTCCCAGGTACACCTTTTAAAGACAATACCGTTTAGAAAATAAACATCACTTTTCATAGGTTTTAATTTTATTACTAGTGATAAATGAAGTATGTGTCTTTTGGTGCCTTCAAAACATCCACCATTATCTTGATCCAGGCACTAAGTATCAACAAGTGCTTGTATGTCACAGCACCAGAGTAAGGGGCACACCATCAGCTTCCCAGGCCAACTCTAATAAATGGAACAAGGAAGCCTGAGGAATGCAAGAGAAATGAGAAACTCTGACATATTGTGGCATTTATTTGCCCTATAACCTATTGACCTTGGCAAATTTCCTAGGGTAGGGAAGCATTAGCCACACGTTGACCTAAATGAAATATATCAATCCTGCTCAAATGTTAACCAGCTCGTAATTACCTTACCCGCTGATGGTTGAAATGCCAGCAGAATCAAAAGGCATTTCCTTTTGGAATGAAAAGTGGTCTCCTGTACTTTCTGGAAGATGTGGCCCTTGCCAAACTCTGGTACTATAATGCAGGAGGATAAGACCACAATGATAAGGGAGGGCTTGCTTCATCCACCTACCTTTCATTCTTTATTTTTGATTCCATCTTCCTCTTACCCCAGGTCCTTACACTTGAGGTTAATTTTGCTTAAAATGCTCTTCTTCAAATCTTCATACAGCTGGCCTCTTTCACTTAAGGAGATAATCAAAGGCCACCCTCTATGACTATCCATTCAAACTTTCCAATTGCTTTTGGTATGGGAATGGATCCATTTATTTGGTTTCAAATACTAAATCCATTATTTACTAGCTATGTAAACTTAATAAACAGATTAAGCATCTGTATATTTATAAGTACAGATGAACATATGCAGATTTACCCTTTATTATTCCAAAAAGCATTTATAGTAACCCAATCTATTTATATGATTTGAGTGTTTTCCAACAATATTTCTTTACATATGCATATATATGTGTGTGTATAAATATGTATATAAATAACATTTCAATCATCTTAATTTGATTTAATTCCTATAGGATTTTTTGTTCATATTTTATTATTAGGCTACAACTATTTACGGCTATTTACTCCTTTTCATAAGCTGTTACTGAGAAATTTATACATTAGCAAAGGCTGCATCTCAATGCGCTAAATTAATTGAGTATATGAGACAAAACCTTAGGCAATCTGGGCAAATAGCTATCACTGACAATAAAGGAGGAGTATACTGAATAACTGGACTGTGTTTTCCACACTAGGTGGATTATGTTGTCTTATTATTTAATAATTGCTCAACATTTCATTTTATTTCAGCCATATAACTACCTGGGAATTTGTAAAAAAAATAAATGGGAACATTTGAACAACGTTTACTTGAAAATCTGATGTGTATCTATTGATTGCAATGTGTGAGTTTTTAATGGCTTTTCATTGAAAAAGGATTATTGGTCATTGGTTGGTGACATTGTTCAGTGTCATTTATTGAAAATGTTGTTAGTTGTAACATGATAGGGGAACCAAAGAAGTTTTAATAAGTTCTCTCTATAAGTTGCTGCAAAACCAATACAGTGATGAAACTGTTACTCTTGACCCATGATAGGATGGCTACAACACATTTTTATCATTTGTTTTGTTTTGTTGATTTTGGATGAAATCATTTAGCACATTTTGACATAAGAAAGGTAGTGAGTTATATTATATCCTGCATGTGGTCTAGTTGACTCTTGAGACCAACAAACTAATAATTAAATATCTGCAATGAGAAAAATGTTTAGCTTATTAAATTTGAAAGATGATACAGGGTAGACTCTAATAATGAATTACTTAACACTCTTGTGATGTTTTCTTTGGAAGAATAATTTCCATGAGAAAGGTTTAAAATAACAGAAGGGTATGCATTAGTGGGGAAAAAATCGAGGCACAGCTTTAACAGATCAGGTGGAAAAAAAAAGATGTATTTTTTAACCTAAATTATTTGGCAATTCAATTTAGTTTGACCCACTAACATTTTTTGTTTAATTAGAGCAATTAAAGGTAATGAAATCTGCAGAGATGTAGTACCAAGAACTGGAATAAAAAATGAGCCTTTTTTTTCCCCTCTCTCTCTTCTCTGACTTTCCCTCTGGCCAAAAAGTATTGATTCCTGGAGAATCTGTGTGTCTGTCAGTGAGGTCTGGGGCTGATTTCTTGTTGAAATGAGTACTTTACTCAGTGGGTATATGTTAGCTTTCTGTTACTGTAACAAATATCTGCTTATAATCATAAAGAGAGCAGCTTTTCATTTTTATTTGTTCGTTTGTTTTTGGAGGTTTTAGTCCATGATGGATTGACCCTTTTGCTTTTATTCCTGAGATGAGACAGCTCATCATGGCAGTAGTATGTGCTGTCTTATAGCCAGATGTGAAAGAGAGGAAGAAGAAGGACTGGGGTCTACCATCCCCTTCAAGAGCACATCTTCTGTAGCCAAAGACTTCCCACGAGACCCCACCTTTCAAAATGTCCACCACCTCCCAACAGTGCTAAGTTGGCTACTAGGACTTTAACACATGGGACTTTGAGGAACACATAAGATCCAAACAATGGCAAAGTATAACTGTAGTGCTCTCTTAGACCATTGCAATGTTTCTGAACATCATTGAAAAGTACTTTCCATTTTAAAGAGTCCCATTAAATTGTCTTCACTCAACCAATTTGTGGAGTAGAGGAAGATATGTTCAAATCAAATAGTGAGCTACGTGTTTGTGTGTTCTTGGTGGGGAGTTTGGGGGGTCAGGAGACATAATAAATGTGGTCAATGCTCAATTGTTTGACATACAGTTTATTTTTCTCTCTGCTATTTAGTTAGAGCAAATATAGAAAAATTTTATTCATATACCATTTTCATGAATTTTCTCTCTACTGTGCTGCTGTGATCAAAATATCTGATAAAAACAGAGCTCTCAGTCCATAGACTCTAGGTTCAAAATGAGGCTATGGGGGAAGTGCCCAGCGGAGAGCTGGGGGAAGGGAGATGCAGGGAGAACAAACCTTGCAGGGTGTCCCCCGCCCCCAATGTAAACCACCAGCCTTGTCCCACCTGCTTACAGTCACCACCCAGTCAGCCCATTCAAACTAGGATGAACTGATTAGCTTACAACTCTCACAATCTAATCACTTCAGCTTCTATTATTTCTGCATTAGCAGGAACTTTTGGGGGCACTCCTCAGATCCAAACCATAATATATGCTGTATTAAATTGGTTTAAAACAAGTCAATATTTTACTTAGTCCCATTCCAAGAAATAATGTCCATGAAAGCACAGGTTTGAAGTGCTTCTTAGATTTCTTCTACTGCTAAGCACAAAACTGTTAAAACTAAATGAAAAAAACTCTTTCTTATAGTACTAATTGCATATGTGCAATTCGAAAATATTGATAGGGCTATAACCTTCACCCTCTTTGACCTCTAAAAATGCCCATTTGCCTTGAATGGTTCAGCCTTTTCTGAATTAAATCGCCCAATCAAGACATAAAATACGAGGACAAAAAGAAAATTAAAACAGAGTCGAAGTACTTCTGGATAATGAAAGAAATATGAAATTTACTTTAGGAAGGATTTTTTTCAGAAACACTTTCTAATTATATTGTTGAAACTCTTGATTTAAGAAAGATGAGGCAGGTTATACTACATTTGTGTTAAATAAAACAGTAATAACACAAGAAATTTTAAGGGTTTTTAATTACATTGAAATGATAGTTTTACCTGTTAACCACTGACACGTACCTGGCCAGCTGCAGCAGTCCCTTTATTTTGCATTTCTCCTTCACCTATGTCCTATCTAAGAATTCCCTGCCCACTGGACATAGTGACCTATTGAACACCTACTCCCTTTCAAACTGTGCATTCCCTTGCAGGTCCTCAACCTTTATCTAGGGCTGTCATTTTCCTTGTGGGCTGTGCATTAAAACCACCAGGGGAGCTTTTAAAATATGCCCATGACTAAGTCCTAACTATACCAAGTGTTAATTTAACTGCTGTATGGTGGAACCCAGGCATTGGTATTTCTAAACAACACACTCAGGGTCTCTTTTGTGCAGCCAGATTGATGGTTCTCTTTCCCTTTCCATCATGACAATTGTTGGGCCACTTGAAGGACAGATAGTCTCAGTCATGTTTAAGTCCAGGCACAGGGCTTATGCATCTGGGAGATCATGTAGAGCCCCAAGTGCTTCCCGTCACAACCTTTCACTCAGCGTGAAGAGGAGAGGAGACTGAAGAACATTTCCATTTTTACAGGCTTGGCTTCTCTGGGGTTGGCAAGATGCCCCAGCAGGACCGGCTTTCTGGCTTACACACAACGGAATGCAGTATGGACCTGACATTCATCAGACTGTGTCTTTTTCTTTTCACTGCAAAAGCATAGCACAGCCAAAAGGTGACGAGACAGGGCTGTTTCACCCTGGCTGGATTCCTGTCTCTTTGTTGTTGGGGGAACACGGAGCCCTCATCTTCCAACATTTATAATGATGTTTAACAACGAGGAAAGAACCTCGGTCAAATTTCTGGAGGGAAAAGCAGTAGGAGATTGGAAGTCACCTTTTTACTCTTGTTTAGGAAATGGAGCTTTTTCTTCTTCCCCAGTGATGTTGTCCCTACCCAGTTTTATATCAGGAAATATGAAGCTGGTGGTTGCCTGTTGCTGACATGAAGTTCAGGCTTTCCCCCCTCTCTTCCTCTTTCTGGTCTCCCTCCCTGAAACTTGGGTTCATGACAGCTTGTTGTTGGGCAGGGCATTAGCCTTCTGTAATTTATTGCTTTTAGATTAAATCTGGGGAAACTCAATATTGCAGTTGAATGATTAGAGCAATACCCCTTGGAGTAATAAATTTTCTTTGGTGCTGTGCATCTCCAGATCATGTTTCCCTTCTAATTACATTTACATAAATGATATTCTGTAAAATTAAATTAACATTCAAACGGTTACACTGGCAGAGAGAGACAAAAATTAGTTACCAAGTTGCATCTCTTTAAAAAAAAAATCTAGTTCTTTTCATAATATGAATCACTACCCTCTCTCAAGTGTCAGTAATCAACAAAACCTCCATTCCAGAACTGCACAGCATGTTTGTCACCAGCTAATGGAGATGTTTTGTTCCTTTCTTGGAGATTTAGACCATAAAGCCTCATTAGACGGTGACTATGGTGACTTTTCAAACTTGACCACTAATGAATTGCTAATGCTCCTTCAAGCTCCTTTCCTTGAAATTCTGCAGTGATCACAGGGAATGTCCAAATTGAATATGCACACAGAACTCTGTTACGGTCTCTGTCTCTTCCTCACCATCCATGCCCACTCTTTCCAGACCCTTGGATACCTACTCTTTGAGTTAATAGAAGGTCTGGCGCAGGTGGCACCAAGATCTGTGAACCCTTCTGTGATTTTTTTATACTGCTTCAGTATGTTTCCATTTTGGAGTTCAGTTCTATTTTGAAGTTGAACTATTTTGAGGGCTTGAAGCAGAATACGCAGAGACTCTACAGCTTCCTTGTCCAGGCTAAGAATATCGCATCCACCATGTGTTTGTGTATGACCTCTGAACAACTTTAAGTTCATTTCCATTATATCTTTTGGTAAACCAATCATTTTCTTTTGTGAACATAGTGTAAGATGCAATTTCACTTATGTGTAAAAAAAAGTGTATCTACAGAGAGGATGTTTACCAAAACAATAGCAATATTATTCCCAAGCAGGGTTTTTCTCCTTATTTATTATTGTGTGGACTGTTTGAATTGCCTAAGGTTAGCATGTATCATTTTTATAAAAAATAGTAAATTACTGCAAAAGAAGCACTTCCTCAGGTCCTGTGGACTCAGGTGAAGAGAGATTTAAGTGGAACGGTAGCAGCTTATGTCCCAACTGCTTTCTTTACCCTGTCAAGTACCACGGCTCTTCATTACTTGGATTTGACAATGCCTGGGACACAATCATACCCAAGGATCATAATTGCACACTTTATAAAATGTGGCTGTCAGAAATCCACTCTCAAAATAATTTTTCAGGAATAATACTTATGATAGAAGATGATGCGAGTAAATGAAGAAAACCAGTAGCTGTTCTGGAAGTAGCTTAGGATGCCCTTATCCTTATCTAGATGTTTGTATTTGGACTTCATCGCCCCTCACCTGATTACTCATATTCTCCCCCTTCCACTTTTTATTAAAGAGACAGAGGGACAGTGAAAGAGAAAGAGAATCAGTTTTATTTAGTTTTTCATGTGACCTTCATTGCTCCGACACTTTCTTGTGTATGTGGTGCTAGGATTTGAACCCGCATCCTCGTGCATGCAAGGCAAGCACTGTAACCACTGAGCCACTTCTCCAGCCCCTCTTCCCCTTTTTTTGAACTTGAATTCACTTATGACTCAGTTATTCATTTAATCTGATTGTATTACATATCTAATACATGGGGTTTTTCCCACATGGTCAGGGGACCATCACATGGGGAAAAAAACAACAATGTAGCTCTTGTTTTCATAGAAATTTCAGTCTTCATGGAAAGATACATGTTAATTAAGCAATCAATTGATAATAGTTTAATTGCTACATGAGAAGAAGCACAGTCCTAGGGGACTATACATTCAAAGAATCTGCTCCAGACTGAAGATAAGGGATGAAGGCAGAGATCAGAAAAGCTTTTCTTTTCTTTTCTTTTTTAAGAGAGAGAAGGACAGTGAGAGAGAAAGAGAAAGAGAGAATAAATTTTATTTAGTTTTTCATGTGACTTTCATTGCTCTGACACTTGGTTGTATACATGTATACATTGTTGTATACATGCCAGGCAAGCACCGTAACTGCTAAGCCACTGCTCCAGCCCCTTAGGAAAGCTTTTCTAAGAAGTAAGCCTTTAATAGAGGAGAGAAGTCAGAGATGGGTTGAAGTGAACCTGAACTCAAGAAGAGTGGCCTTAGGAAACAGACCATGCCAGCCTGAGGGAATAGCATGAAGCAATGTCCTTTACCGGGTGGCAGCATGGCATGTTTGTTATGAAGGAAGGGACATCAAGGTTGAATAACCAGGGGGTAACCATAGTTTAATTTCTCTTAGGCAAATGTCACTCTGAAGGCTTTGGGAAATGAATTGTGTGTCAGTCAGAGCGGTTGTGGAAAAACCAACTGGGAGGCAAACACAGTAGTTCAGTCTTCCTAGACCAGAAGGGTGGTCACAGAAACATGGGGAAAATTTGTACAGAACCAAAAGAGAACTCAGAGGTAAATTTACATCATGTGTTGGTAGTTTGGTCATGGGAAAGGGACAGAATGGTCACTGGAATGATTCCTTCATCTCTCACTCTAAATAGATGAGTAACAGATTATGGAATTATTACAGAACACAGGACAGTGGGTTTCGAGGAGGGGAGGAGAACTCTAGTGTGGGGTGCACTGAAATACATACCCAGGGGTGGGGTTGAGAAAGCAGGTGTATGAATGCAGATCTCAAGGGGAGAAGAGGGGTAGGTTATATAAAGAAGGTGACTGAAGCCATAAGTGAGAATGGCCATACCTGGAGAGATGTAAATAAGCACTAGATAGACCATGTCCTAGGTTGTGTTTGGCTCAAAATGCTAACATCCTTTGCTGATTCCATATGGGGAACTGGTTCTGCTTTCTCCTCCCACTTTCCATGTGTGACATTGTAGGGAAATTCCATGTACTACTTCAGCCTTGCTTTTGATCACATCTTCCCGGATTTTGGCCCTGCCGTTTAGTTCCCTTTTCAAGTGTCAGCTGCCACAGTTCTGATCTTGAGTCTTGAGAAGACCTATGAAACCATTAACAATGATACCTAACTCAAAACCTGGGTCTCAGATCTTCCATCTGGGTTTCATCTGGAAAAAAAAGTGCTTCCTGCCTTCTAATTGACTCGCTCATTATTTCTGTTTGTATCAAGAACTGATTTATAGCATATCCAGACACGTGTCCTAATGAGCCATATCATAATGGAGTCCTAGGACACTGTGCAAATGCCTATAATTCATTTCATTCCTCTCACGTAGCACTTCCACCAGGCCACACCTTATGGTAACTTCCATACTTGTCTTCTCTGTAAGAAGTCAAGCTCCTTGAACGCAGGGATATTGCTTTATGTTGCTTTGTACTTGCATGGCAAATAACATAGTGCTCCTCACATAACTACGTATCAATGGTTTGTCCTCATTGATTCCATCTTGAATGTCCAGGGCCTGTGGGCACGTAGGGAAGAGCAACTGCAATTATACAGGTGTGGGGTGAAAAGCTATTGGGGTAGAAGATTCAAGAATGGCAATGAAGTCAATGTTCAATAAGTATGTGTTGACTAATTGAATTTAAGGAAACAAAAAGACAAATAAAGAAAGAAGCAGTCCAAGTGAGGGATGGGGAATGAATCTACAATTAATCAGAAATCCCACATTTTGTACACCCCACCTCTTGTGTATTGTGCCTTTTCCTGCAACTTACCTTATCCTCTCTTTTCACCTTGCGAGATTCAGCCCAGTGGTCACTCTCCATTCATTGGCCAGTCAGAGTTGGAGGCATCTTCCTTTATGACCTCACTGATCATACAGGCTATCCTATCACTTAACGTATTTCTTCCAGGCAGGCATACACCTCTGCTCTCCACCATTACGCATTCTTCTCTTGGACTGCACAGGATCAGCTTCCATCACAGAAGCAAGCAACAAGACCAACGAGGGGGGGAAGTCATTAAGAGGCAGAAGCAGGGCTTTGCACTCACGGTTGAGTGCAATTTCAGGAGCACTTACCATCCTATCCTCCTTCTAAAATACAGAACTGTGACTTCTTACCTTCCTAAAAATCCTTTTTAAAGGAAAAAATAACTTTTTCTAAAATTCTAGAATTACTTTGTCCTAGAAATAAAGTTCAAGTTAAATCCAGGTACAACTGGAACATGAGTCAGAAAATAAGAATTCTGTCACCTTTGTATATATAAAAATCTTCACGGCTTTGAAAAATCTTTTAAACAATTATTTAACACTATTTTCTAAAATATAGGCATAGTCATCCATCAAGTTAGAATGCATTTGGAAGCAGCTTATAGACTGAGACTATAACCATAACGGAATGCCATGCCAGTTGGTTGCTCTGGCTTGAGTGACGGAGTCAGTGGTGGTGGCTTTTAATCTGTCATTCATCACCAAGTACATAATGTATGTCTAGCATGGTGTTAGGTGCTTTGGAAAAGAAGGGAAGTCTCAGAAGATGGGGTATGTGTTTCCAAATTATTTGCAATATATATTGGAAGACCAAAGTTAAAAAAAAAAAGAAAAGAAAAAAATCAACCAAACATGAAATGTGTGCAAATGCAGGTTCACAGGCAATTATATCATTTATACAACTGCAATCCTCAGAAAGAAGAGGATGGAGTGGATGAGAGTGCATTTTCATTTTTATATTAGGAAAGGCCTTGCTTCCTTTGCTCTTCATAGATACCTCTAGGTTTTCCACAACTAATTTGTGAAGCCTTGCATAAGGATCTGCTAATTGGTACCTCCATTCTTTGTCACATACCTACTTTCCTCATTGCAACTCAGCTTTGAACACTGCATGCAGCTAAGGGCCTTTGGCTTAGTCCCTCCAATCACCACCTGCAGGCTATGAATGACCCAAAGATCCAGGAGCCCTGGATTCCCAAGTAGAGTGCTGGGTGCAGCTCTCACAGCCTGATCCAGCCTGCTGGCCTCCATCCGGACCTGCTGTCAGTGGATGGATGCCCTAAGTGCTAGCTCACCCACCCGAGATGAACAAATGGGACCAGTGCCCCAGAAATCCTTGGGGAGAGCTATGAAGACTGGTCACCGGAACCCATCATTGCCTGTGACTTATACACCAGGGAAAGGTTAGAGAAATTTATGAGTGGGTACCATATGCCAGTCCAACATCTGCTTCCTCATAAGGGACATGAATATAGGACAGAGCTAAGTGCATTAAAGATGAGCTCAGGAATAAAAAAAGGAATGAAATTTAACTGCTTAAGGGTATGAAGATGCCAAGTTATTATCAGAAGTTTCACATATATTTTTCAAAAGAAATTTTATGTAGAATTACATACATACACGCACATACACATCTGCCCTCTTCAAGGGTGCTCTGACAGCCCTCTCCTCTTAGGAGTCTCTGAGCTATTTCAATCAGTCCTGGGGATTTAAAAGATACAATTTCAAAACTATCTTTTTGGTTGCTTGAAGGAAGGGCACCTGAATTTTTTTTTCTGTATTAGACACTGGAGAAACACCTCCCTCATTCATACCTAACAAGGTGTTTGGAGAAGTGCTCATCATAGGTGGGGACCCTGATTATCTGCATTCTTGGTGAAGTTGGTTGGGAAACTCACTTAGCCTTCTTTGTATACGCTGAATGCTCTACAGAGGGTAGGTGAGCACAGTGTCATCTTGATGATGCTCTTTGAACTTGAAGAACCTACAGCAGAGGCCATGTTTCTACTGTGCTCTTGCTCAGAGCCAGGTTGCAATATCTGAGTGGACAGTATCACAAAGAACAGGCATCTGAGAGGGACAGAAAATGGTAGGATCACAGTGATAGTGCCATCGTCAGATTTTGTCACTTTTGTTTCAAAAAAGTTGATGGGTGGCATTCTGGATCCTGGAGCCACTTTCTCAATACTATCTGTGCCTATGTTCTTCAGGAAAAAAAATCCCCTGGTTGCTGCTTGGAAGTTTCAGTCAGTGTTGCAGCCAGACACAAAGAGTGACCACCCTCATCAGCATCATCATTTAACAGGAAAGTGACAATGACACTGTAAAAAGTGTTTTTAAACTATTTTAAAACTTCTTGGTATGCCAAGGAAGATAAGCTCAAAAACAGGTTTGATCAATAGGATAATCCTGATGAACTAAAATAAAGAAGCAAATTCCATTAAACTCTAATCATATGTGTGATTGGGACAGGGAAATATGCCCCCAAATTAATATCTGATGGGAAAACCGAAGGGACACCCATTAGAAGAAGGATGGTAGAGTAGACAGAGGGTGGACTTCTGTGTTGGAGAGGACTTTCCAAGTTCAAGTTCCTTTAAGCTCAACAACTTCAGGCTGCACTGTGAATCTGAGCATATACTTAATCTCTCTGGTCATCAGTATCCTCACTCCAGGTTGTTGAGAAACCCAGTGAGTGGAAGGTCATTTTTTCCTTATCCCTCCTCATCTCACTTAAAGCCATTCATGCCAGGGATTGGCCTGATGTCATGGAAGGCAGCTTGAGGCTAATGGGAGAGTTATGGATGCAGACTCTTAAGAGTCAAGTCACCTACGAATTTTCATTTCCTCAACTCGAAGATGAGTTTTTGGAGTAGTGTTTGAAGTGTTAATCAACACTTGTAGTTCATTATCCCTCTTGTAGTGATATTGGGGAGAAATTAGAATCACCATTACACACTTCCAGGAAATTCAGAAATTACAACTATTGGAGATGCCTGGTCTTGAAAGGCATCTGTGGTGTTGTCTGCAACTATTGACAGCTCTATCGCACAAACTTTCCAAAATGCATTGTCCCCCTGAGATAAAGACAAATTCTATTGTGTTAATATTCTAGCCAGTATTTTTTTGTAAGCCATGAGTCTTCAGTACCTTGGTTTCTCTGTGCCACATTCTTATGTCTTCACTTTTCCAATCTGAGCTCCCTTACACCCAGGAAAACCTAGCATCTTCCAGTAAAATGGTTTCACACTTCTTAAATTCAAATTAAGGAATAAATGGATAATTGACCAAGAAACCCACAATCTTCATTCACTTCAAATGTTTATATCATGCTATTAGGCAAATAGGTAAAAATGAAGGATAGAAGTTTTGGCACTGATGTTTATTTAGAGAAGATTTGATTGGACATAAGACAATCCCAATCCCTTGCTGTAAGGTGAAGTTCAGAAGATATTCTCTTCCCTCCAGCGGAAGCCCTGCTTCTGTCCTACTCCTCTGAGCAGAGCAGAGATGGTGGTAAGTAGATGGTGACACCAACATTTTAACTGTGCCTGCTCCAACACCAGCATAGTTTCTCCCAGCAATGGTGAAGGAGAAGAGATGGAAAGTGATCAGGATCTGGCTCAGTCTGATGGTATCTGCTTGCCCTGGACTCCTAGTGCAACAGAGCAGGGGCAGAGTGTCACATATGGTGCTCCACCCCGTTCTGTGTGGGCTCCTCCCCAGCTTGCTTGGTCACGCTAGTCGCAATCATTTCCTTCTCAGCCTCTGCCACCAGAGTGTGAGTCATTCCCAGCACAGCCTGGCTGAATGTTTGACTTTGAGTCCCCAACATCTGGTATAGTCATTGGCATACAAAAGGCCCCCAGAAATTCTTGCTGAATAAAAGAAGAGTAACATTGTTCAAATATTTGTCAGAAAGGAACAAAAGTAGCTAGAATAAAAGTAGCTAGAATACTTTAGCTGATGAAAAGAGCTGACATTTCATTTTTTTCCATAATTTTGATCCGGTTATTACTTGGAAATTTTTCTTAATTTCTCTGAGTGAAATGATGAAGCAAGTGGTAATTACAGAGGCTCCCTCAATTATGGCATGACGTTAGGCAAACAACCCAACCTCTCTGCCCAAGGTTCTGCATCTATGAAAGGGAAAATAACCTGCCAGGCATAAACTTTACCCCCATCAGTCCTTTGAGAGAATCTCTTTTCATTAGTTTTTAGACACATTGGATTAGATTATCTCAACTTGCAAAACATGCATGCATGGATAATGATGGTGAAGAGATTAAAGTCACTCAAGGAAAGAGAAGTCAGTCTAACGTAGGTAAATTCTGTCCTGTCCTATGATTTGGTCTTTCCCAGTAATGCACCATATAAATTCACCACTTACAGCTTCCTGGCCATAGGGAGGGGGTTTTGCTTGGCCATGTACCCCTGCCAGGTGATGTGCTGCTTATCCTAAAGCAACAGGGCCAACAAGTAAATGGACTAAGACCCCAAAAACTATGAGCTAAAATAAGCATTTTCCCTTTAGAACTACAAGCTAGTTCAAGTGATTAGCATGGTGCCTTGTAGAGAGCAGGTTCTTGATAAATACTCAGTTCATGAGTTTATAAATGTCTAAATATTTGACCAAAATTGTAGTTAACCAAAACATGAAATAAAAGATTTTTCAAATATTTTCCTATTTCAGTGGGAAATTCAGGGACAGTTGAGTCTGGTTTATGGTACAATTCAGAGTCAGGTACAAGGTTTTGATTTGAGGGCTATTGGTAATGGCACTAAAGTGAAGGCTGTGAGGGTAGGCAGACCTGTCAATAGTCATTTTCCGCTTGCCCCATTTTTTAATCTAGCAAAGTCAGAAGCAGGCATTTCAATCTATCAGGTGACTTTTGACATCTCAACCATGGTGAGCTATGAATCTGTGACCCTGGAACTTGACACCATGAAAGTTCCTAGAAATTACAGAAGATTAAAAGGGTCCACTAAGTCTTTGAGAAAACAACTTAGAAACTAATAGGCAACCCATGTCTTATTGGAATGCAACTTTTGTCCTATTGAACTGAAACTGAAACATGGCTTTGGAAATGCAAAATAATGCGCATGCTATAGAGCAGAATATGACTTATACATGCACAATATTCCAAGACCCCCAGTGGATGCCGAAACCATAGGTAGTACCAAACTACCTACCCACCTACATGCATGCAAACATACTCTGATTTGCCTATACTTATATACATCTGACAAAGTTAAACATACAAAGTAGGCACAATAGGGAATTGATAACAACTAATAATGCAATAGAACAATTATAACAATACTGTAATAAAATTAGGTGAATGTGAGCCCTCTCTCACACAAATCTTATTGTTCTGTATTCACTCTTGTGATGAAATGAAATGATTCAATGCCTACGTGATGAGCTGCATTAAGGCAAATCATTGTGATGTAGCTTTTGGGGTGAGTGTAGGGCTTACTTGAACACAAAGGGTTTCCTGAGCACAATTGCTAAAGTACTCAGAATCAATCTCGTAACCAATATGGCAGCTAAGTGAGGAAGTGGTGGATGGTATACACAGTGTGGATGTGCTGGACAAAGGGAAGGTTCATGTCCTGGGATGGAGAGAGCAGGATGGTTCAAGATTTCATCATGAGACTCAACGCCAAGCAATTGAAAACCTCTGAACTGTTTATATATAAATGATGAGAAAGAGTAAGAAATAGACTCCAGTCCTTGAGATTAGAGCTCATCAGCAAATCTGATAGATTGGCTGAAGCATCGTCTAGTACCCACCCCAAAACTACCCAGGAATCCCCAAGGCCTGGGAAAATATATCCAGGTAAGTCACCTTGCCTTGATATCAAGAAACAACTGGAGTGTTTCTATGTCATTTAGTAGGGATGCCTTTCAATTTTCACCTATCGGTGTTACTATATTCTGCAGGGAAGAGTCATCACAATTATTTCCCACTCTCTTGGTCTCCAAAGCTGTAGAGACATAATTGTATGGCTGAGCTCACTTCGTTCTGAAAAATGGCAAAGCCAGCCTGTATACAGCTGCATGATCAGAGAGAACAGCTGTTACGCAGCTCAGGACAGACCAGGAGTATATTCAACACATACAAACATTTAACAAAAATTTGCTGAGCACCTGCCATAAGCGGAACATTGTTGTCAATGAAAATGATGATGGTGATGATGATGATGATGATGACAATGATGGACTGAGAAAAGAGAAATGAAAACATCCCTAACCTTATGTAGCTCACATCTATTGAGATGTCACTAAAAGTGACAATATATTCATAGAATCTTAGGAAACAGAGTAAACATAAGTCATGGGTGAGAATCAGCCACTCACCAGTCCATCCACTCCACACAATGCATTCCCATGGTGACATGGATTCTACTCAGGATCATCCCCAGTCAGGGAGGAACAGCAAGCATAAATAGAAAAATGGAACCAGACAGATCTGGATTAAAATTCCGGCTCTACCACTTATTAGCTGTGTAACCTTGGCCAAGGGATTAACTCTCCTTGCTTTAGGTTCTACATTGAGAATACTCATCTCATCTGTCCCATGGTACCAATTAACTGAGAAACCATATTTAAAATTCTCCAAAGGAAAGATGCTGGCTTATAGTGAAACTCCAATGATTTATACTTTTGTACTTATATTTCTCACAAACCTAGTTGTCCATGACAATTACATAACTTTCGTAGTTTTCTGGGACAATATAGATCATGTCACTACTTTTTCTTAACATTTGAGATAAACTGAGGCAGAGAGCAGTTGGGTGAATTATTTGATTGTGAATAATCCTGATCTCTGCTCATCAGTCAGCCTTTCATAAATACTCCTGATTAATCTACATTCTTCTTTTCATTTTGGTCTCCCATTTGATTGAGGTTTCTGCTGTTGGCATTCTTTTTATACTTTTCCATTCATTTTGATGAAAATGTTCTTAGTGAACATTAGTGAAATGAAACAACCATAAGAGAATTATGTGCATAATGTGGAAGGAGACAGTGAATGGCTGTTCTTAAAAAAAAAATCCCTGCATTTCCATTGGCAAGAGAGTAGGGAGCTTTGGGATAGCAGGGCTTCCGTGGGTTCAAAGCTGAAGCCCAATGCAAGAGCAGAGATTAACTGCACAGAGCTGTTGGGACTATTGGATAAAGCCGTGTCTTGAGTTCTGGGTATTTTGCTTCACACATAGTAGGTACTAGATTTTCTTTCCTCTCCTCCTGGCAATCCCATAAAATAAAACTCAGTTTTTACTAGATGATGTAGATAGATGAAATAACTTTAAATATTTATTGTTCTATAGTGGAGTAGGCAGAGCATGATAACTTTATATGAAAATGTGAAATCTGCAGAACAGAAAGAGTTATGTTCTTCAGTAACACTGATGTCCTTGTGGCTAGAAAGACATATTTTCCTTAAGTGGTTGGAGTTTGTCGCTTGACTAGATACTGCCTATTTATGGTGACTTTCTCTAAAGCTCATGATTAATGTGGGCTTTTAAAAATTGTTTTGCTTTGTGTTATGTAAATAGGGCTTCTTTTCAGTATGGCTGAATGCTGGTTTTAATTAAATTTAGGAAGGAAGAGGAGGGGGCTGGGTAGCCTGACGAAGTTGAAGAGCATTGGTGAAAATCACATTTATGTCAGGAACATGCCAATTGAAAATAGAGTAAGAAACATGAAATGGAGGGCTTGTCCAAATGGGAAAATAACGAATGTGCTTCAACTCTCTTATGCTGTTCTCATTTTGGCTAAAGATAGAATTCTTGTTTGGTAAAATAAAGTCTTTAATGTTTTTTAGTCATTAAATCTATGAATTTGGTATATACTACCCCATTGACCACCTTTCTTTTTGTTTTATTTTCCTCCAAAAAAAGCCACTATTTGGTGAAAGTGAATTTTGCTGTTTAAGTAATTGCATGCTTATTTATGCTTTTTTGGCTTTAGCAAAATTGAAACTTGGACCAAAGCTAATCTTCACTGGACTTTATAAATTTAATTATGATGCAATGGTGAAGTTACATTACTCTTGGCTAAAATTTACCTTTACTTAGCATATTCTTTTCTTATAAGTAGAAATTAGTTGTGTAAACAAAATTACTTAGAAAAAATTGTTTTCAAGTGTTCGAATAACCCACCTTTATTTATATGGTTATGCTAATTAGAAAGTAGTCTCATCTTTTCCTCAGAGCAGATCCTTGAAAAACTGTAGTTGGCAATAGCATGAATGGATAAACTCTAAGACAAACTTAAATTATTGTGGGTATTTGGGAGTCATAAAACAATATTTCTTCAAGGTATTTTCTTATCTAGATTTTTTAGTGGTTCCAGCCTGACCTTCCCCTCCAATAGTTTAAATAAGTAAAATTGGTCTACATTCCTAAATCATTCCTGAACGTTCTACTCCCAACTTCCAATCAATGGCATCTCCTTGGCAGTTTATATCCTCACAGGCTGCTTCTCACCTAGGGCAGTAAGCAAGCTCACTAAGAGGGCTGATTAACCCCATCTCTGAAATATGATTAGGGTTGAAAATGTGCATTTTTTAATGGAAAGGAAAACTCTAAATTTAAGGCAGTCATGCTTCTTGTGGGAGGTCAAAGAGTGAGTAGATTATAGAGTGAGGGGGATCAGGGGGAGAAGGTAGATTTATGTGTTCTCTGGTATTTGAAACCAACTCCCAATTGGCCCCCAGAGTCTGGAGATTTACATATTATGTAGTTTGAGAAAATGGATGTGAAATTTTAAAGTAATCCTCAAAAGTGCCTTTTATGATTTTTCCTGGTCAATAGACTCTGGATTAGTTTTTTTTAAGGGAAAAGTTTAGTATTGAAGAAGTTTAATTTTCTTCCAAGAAATAACCATTTGTCTGACTGTGTTGGGTAGAGGCACATACTTAAAATTTTTTGAAATTTTGTAAATTTGGACAAGTTCTTTAACTTCTTTATACTTTATCATTAAGAGGAGGATAATAGGAAGGACTAGTATACTTTACACTCAGGACAAGAATTCAACACTATGCCTTTGTTAAAAGAGGAGAAGGAGAGAATCAATTTGAATTTTCAAGAATGAGTCCATCTTCCATTGAACTCAAAAGATATTCTCTCAGATAAACATGAGACAGGAGATAGGAATCTACTCTTCCCTCATTTTATCTTAATTCCTGAGGTCCATATGTGAAAATGAGCAAACCTAATGTAATTCTAATGTTTAAGATGCAGTACACACTTTGGTATGATAGGATCCTGAATGTATAAGCTGCTGTTGTATCTGGGACTCAACTGAGAAGTGAAGGAAGTAAATCTGGTTGGGTCTTTTTGGGAGATAGTATATCTACCACTAATACGCTACCTTTCTTCCTCAGATAGTTTCATTAAGAATGCATGTAGACAGTTACAATTTTTCACCTTATATGTTGACTTTTGGATTCCCAAGCAAGAGGTAACTCTACTTTTCACAACTTTAAAAAATTTTTTTGTTTATTTTTTTAAAGAGAGAGAGGGATAGTGAGAGAGATAGATAGATAGAGAGAGAGAGAGAGAATCAATTTTATTTAGTTTTTCACGTAACCTTCATTGCTCCAACACTTTGTTGTGTATGTGGTGCTGGGGTTTGAACCCATATCTCTGCGCATGCCAGGCAAGTGCCATAATCACTGAGCCACTGCTCCAGCCCCTCCTTTTGACTACTTTTAAAAGGTAGTTGGATCATACAGACAGAAAGGAGAAGAGTAGACAAGAAGTAGGAAGACATGGATAGCCACAGTTTAATGAGTACAGTCTCCATGTGGGATTGTGATTGTACCTACTTCCACCGATTTGAACACTGAAAACTGGTTAAAGCAATAAATTTTATGTTGTGTACACTCTATTTCAGGAACAACAAAATGTTTGCTGGGAAGATCCCATGAGAAAATAATGCATACCAGGCACTTGAAGTAGAGTCATGAATAGCTAACATGAATTAGGTAGGATTATTAGAGCGATTATTTGGTTGTTGTTTATATACCAGACCTATCCACCTGATTTTTATGTCTTTTGACTCAGTCTAATTCATACACAAGCATGAGTGGTTGTGATAGCTCATTGGGCCCATGAACACACTTCTCTTTGGAGTCTATTAAGTCCTCACCTGCTGCCCCTCCTTCAGCCCACTCCTCCTGTGCTCCTGTGTGTCAGGCCCAGGAAAGCTTTTGGGGGAGTTTGCTTGCATTTTTGTCTCCAGAAGCGCCATCTAGACTTGTCCATGTTCCTCTGGATATCATTCTTTACACTGAAGGTCATTTGGGGTTCTTTTTCCTTCTACTTTTTTTGACCACAGCCATTTACGATTTGATGACCCTCAGATCTTAATCCTCAGTGCACACACCGTTGACTCAACTTCATGACCTACCTTTACATTCTTTCCCAGCCCTCTTTAAGGGAGATCAGACGCGGTGCCCAGAATAGGGACCCAAGGGACTCAGCTCGCTTTTAAGACCCTTCAAGAATAATGTTCTAATTGCCCCTTGTGTGGCTGGAGGAAGTAAAACAACAGAAGCTGAGGGCCTGGTGTGGACATGAAGGCCAGGAGTTGGAGAAGATGGGAAGGGAGCCAAACTGTGGAATAAGGATGGCAGAAGATGTTGAGAACACATTGAGGCTAGGGAAAGAAATGCAGTTCAGCTAGGACAACTCAGACCTGTGACTCAGATCTAGTTACATCCCTGATCACAGCCAGCTATTTGAAGTTGCTGACCAGTTCCTTCTTTTGCTATTCTTCTCACTTAAAAAATAACTGTAGCCAAAACCAGAAAGGGACCTAGCATTGCAGTGTGATGGGATCTCAGAGATAATGTAACTCTTTTGTCTTATTTTTAAAGAAGTGTGGTCCAGTAAAGGAAAAGGCTGTGGTCCAACTGATGCAGCTGTTCAGTGGTGGGATCTGGATTTGGACTCCAATCTCCCTGTTTTAACTGATCTTCTCATACTTCATGCTCTCCTGTGGGTGAGGGCCATGATGATGGAGCTTTGTAGAACCATACTGAATATAGCATCATATGCATTGCAGCAGGTAATAAATGCTTCTTGATGGTGGTGGCAATGAAGATGATGATGATTATGGCCACAGAGAAAACTCCATTTAGATGAAATTAAATGATACTGCATGGATGAGAGAGGAAAATGCCACGCTATTTAATGGCTGGCAAAGAAGATGAATTTGGTAATGAAACTCCAGGACTTATCAGGCCAGAAAACTGCATTCTCTCATTATATAGCCCTTAATGACCCACTTATTACTAATATAAAGGGAAAGATATACATAGAAACACATGTTCCTCAATGTTTGGCTGCAAGAAATGAAACCAGTATACCAGCTTGAGGGGTGAGCAACAGACGTTGTTTCCATGCGAATGATCAGATTTGCTGTTTTCCAGCTGGAAAATGACAACTGAAGTAAAAGGGTAAAGGATGATTTGACTATACTTATAAAAAAGGGAGAGCAGTGTAAGAAGAGCAGGTGGAGGTGGGTACCTCAAAGGGTTGCTACAGGGGACCTTGAAGAGCTAATAGGTTTATTTGGAAGCATGATTTCTGCCTCCTTCTGGGATGTGTGTCTCTACAAAAATATTCAATTCTTCAGTTCTATGGCATCAATTTATCTGAATTCAATCATAGAAGATATGACTGATAGCTAATGGGGCAGCCAAAATGGAGGTCATATCTATTGACAAAACCTTAGGCATTTTTCATCCATAAAAGTTCTTTTTAGGGCCTTGCTCAGAATTTACTTACCCTTATTTGTTACTGGTTTCCTATCTCATGGCACATTGTAAGCACAACATATGTTGCAAAAAGGGTATTTATTGAAAATCATATTCTTTAGGATCAAAGCAAGTGACCCCTAATAACTTGAATGTCAGGAGAAAGAGAGAAATCTGTAAAACAAAAGATACTTGAATGAAATTAGACCATAGTGATATGTTACAGTTCAGTGTAGGGAAGTTCCTATATATCACTGTACCCCTTGGGGGCATTTGTTGATTTGTATCATGGCCAAAGGAGCTTTGCATAGAGTCATGTCATCTGAAGATTTAGAGGGTTAGACTTAATAATCTCAAAGTCCCTTTATCTAAAAAAAAAAAAAAAAGTGGGGGGAGTGCCCCCATTCCCCCAAAGATGTTTGACGCTTTGAAGCATCCATCTCATTTATCTGGAAAACTGCCCTCCTGGGAACACTATTCCACACTGCTGTCCCATTGACCAAGCCTTGCTTTAGGGTTACTGGATTAGATTTCCGTATATAGTATGCATTAGTAAATGATCCTGACAATTGGATGATTAGTAAATGATCCTGACAATTGGAAATTACCTATTGGTAATTTCCAGTTCCTTCACATGTAAGTTGGAAATTGTTGTATCTACCCTATAGAGCTGTTCAGTGTTAGCAGCTTGAATCAAGTCTAGCTAAGACAAAGAAAACAATAATATTAGTTATTGTTATGGTGCTGGCAATGGTAATTTAAAAAGAACATTCCGTACTATTTTAGATTACGTGAATGATGCAGATATAAGGGCTAAAGTTGTAGGGAAGGGAGACACATGGCATTTGTATGACACTTGATGGAACTGTTCAAAGGAAAAAAAGATGAAACAAAGGTTGAGTTTCATCTTCATGTTAAGACACCACCGCCAAGAAAGCTATATTGGGGCTCCCACCCTAAATACTCAACATCCCACGCAAGGCAAGATATGTATTCGTTCAATGTTTTTTAGTTTATCTAAAAGTTTTGCAAACCCACAAACTTTCATTTGGCCTTCACAGTAATCCTGTGAGAATAATACTTGTTGGTACCATTTCACAAATAAGGAATGATTTATTTAGGATTTAAATAACTTGCCCACAATTAACTGGTCTTACAATTAGGAGGGGTTCATCATCGAACAATCAAGAACAGCAGTGTAATGACGGAACAAGTCAATACTGGTGTAACTGGCTTTTTAAAAGAAATGAAATTGAACTTGAAGTTTACACCTCAAGTCTAGTGGCATATCTCTTTGGTAATGCTTCCCCACAGACCACAACTGACTTACAATGGAGCCGCTAAGAATTTGAGAGAGGACTGGGCTTGGGGATACGAGGATTTGTTGCTGCTTGAGAGAACATAGGAAATACCATGAAACTCTGCAAAATTCATGGTAATTTGGAGCTTCATTTTGTACAATAAACCCTTTATCTATAGATTAGTCAATAGTATAGATAAAATATGAGACAGTTTAAATTATAACAAAGAAAAATCTGTTCTCAATCATCTTTAAACCTGTTTAGGAACACAATTTTCTCATAATTCAACTACCAACTATAAGTTAGCCTTGACCAGGTTAAGCAAGTGTACAGTGATCTATGCTTTGAAGGGACTCAACATGTAGAATGCATTGGCTTGGTTGCTAAGGAATTAGCTACAAAAAATTACCACCCTTTATGAAGACTGCTGTGTCTTTTCCATTGTATGTCCTTTTCTGTTAAATCAATACCTTCTTCAATCAAAAAGTAAATGAAAAGGAAAGAAAGGAGATTAATATTTTTTGAGTGTCTCTACAGGAACATACACTCCTTTAGCTGCTTTTATTTTAAGTCATTTCATCCTAAAAACAGCCTTTTGTGTTGTGTACTTCTTCTCCTCATTCAAAAGGGTGTTTTGAAGAATTTGTACACCAGATGTTCTAGAAAGCATTTGTGATCACATGTGAAGGGTTAGAATCATGCCACACACTTCCAAAAGATATATTTTGCTTGGCCTGCAATATTGTTTTTAAATTGTTGAGCGAATTTCTAGCTTAAAGAAAAACCAGAATCTCTAGCAGTCCTGGGTCTACATCCAAAAAGGCAACAAGTGGCTGGAGCCAAGCAGACACTAACCTAATGATGGCCTAGGACACCTTCTGTGGCAAAGTCACTCTTTGGGCTGCTCTGCTTGGCCATATTGTTCCTGTGCCATGTGTTATTGTTTTGGGATAGTGTCCCTGGGTAATTGGCATTTAAGTAGAGATCCCTAAAATGATGAGAATCTTCAGTGCAAACTGCTGTCTAAGAGTTTGATAGATTAATTTGTTGAACCGGAGGTCACTTGTATATGACTGCTATTGTTTGGTTCTTAAAAAACCCCAAAGGCCAATATGTTAAAAAGCTTTGTTACCAGTCTGTGGCGCTGTTGGAGGTAGTGAAAGCTTTAGGAGGTGGAACCAGGTGGAAGGAGGTTAGGCCAGTGGGGATATGACTTTGAAGAAGATATTGGGACTCCAGCTCATTTCTCTCTCTCTCTCTCTTTCTCTCTCTCTCTCTTTTCATGGTAGCCTCCCAGCTACCAGGAAGTGAATGGGCCTCCTCTGCCATGCCCTCCTGCCACGACATACTGCGCTGCCACAGGTCCAAAGCAACAGGCTCAATTGATGGTAGACAGAAACCTGTGAAGCTAGGAACCAAAATATCACTCTCCTCCTTATAAGTTAATTATCTCAGGGGATGTGATCCAGATTCAGGTAGCTGACTAATGCCACAACCACATATACAATTTTTCAGACGAACACTAAATTTAATGGATATCAGTTATTTGAAGTACATTATGAAATTAGCATTTTCAGCTGGGCATATTGCTACACACCTGTAATCCCAGCAAGTTGGGGTGCTGAGGCTGGAGGATCACAAGTTCAAGGCCAGCCTCAGCAACTTTGCAAGGCGTTAAGGAACTTAGAAAGATAATGTCTCAGCATAAAAGATAGAAAGGACTGGGGAATGTGGTTCAGTGGTTAAGCATTCCTGGGTTGAATACCCAGTGCCCCTTCCCCAAAATACATGGTATTTTCTAATGTAAATATCAACACATCTTTGTGTTCTGCTGTATTCCAAGGACATGGGACCAGTTTTTGAAGATGCCTTCTCTCCTCCATTCCACTCTGCCTGTCTTCAGCAAATATTTATAGAGCAGTTGGTATATACTCAGCAGTAGGAAAGATACAGAGATGACTGGTGCCTGCCTTTAAGGAGCACATCAGCTAGAGGCAAATAAACATGGGGACGCATAACTGCAGTCTGAGAAGGTGAACCATGTTCCATAACAGAAGGACAAAAGTGGGCCCACTATACACAGAAAGCACTGATTAATTCAGATTTGAGCAGCCTGTGTGAGAAAATTTTTAAAATCAAATCGTAATCTAATTAAGTCAGAAATGTGGGTAGACCTTTCGAAAAAGGTGTAAATATACACAATGGAAATTTCGCCAGTTCAGCCATTTTCAAATGCCCTCTCAGTGGCATGAAGCACGCTCACGGTGTTGTGTCACTGTCACCATCATGTGTTAGGTAGACGGTTGGTGGCTGAGGAATCCAAGTGATGCCATCAGTGACTATTGGCTGCATTCGTTCGTAGAGCAGAGCTAATTAATTCATCGATCTGCTGCCTCAATCCAAGGGTACTGGAGAAAACTTGTAAGAATATGTGGTGTACAATAAGTCTAATTTATAGAGTTTATTAAAAATTAAAACAAGGAAATGAAAATGGAACGATTTGATGAGTTGATTCATAGAATTTTTTTTCTGTAGATTGGAGGAAAATTCTTATCTAAGCTTCATAACTGAAAACCAAAGAGAATGCATGAATGTAAAAACACAATCCTGTAGAACAAAGTTGCTATTGTAGAGGTTTGGTTCTGAAATTGTTTTTGTTTCCCTCATATCTTTGTTGTACTATATTTCTGTACAAATTGTACTATTTCAGATTCTCTTCAAGCATATTAAAATTTTTACACTACTCCTTAAAGGTATTTCAGAACTCAGCACCTAAATAATTTACTTATGTTAAAAAGATTTAAATGACTGAACTTAGAAGTACGTGTTGTCTAATTTTCTCAATTACGTGAATGATAATAGGAGTGATAGTTAATAAATGGGCCAGGAACAGGACTAAGCATTTTTCATGTATTATTAAAATTTTATCCTTATAACATTTCTGGTATGTATACATTTTATTCTCCCCTTTCACAGAGTGAGGCATACACACGGTAAGTAATTCTAAAGCATGAATGACCTGTCTTGTACCTTTTGTTCAGATGAATCTGGTGGGGCATGTTGGGTAGATGGTGAGGGGTCCCTGTCCTTCCCACCCCTTGAAGGAGGAAGAGTAAAACATGAAGCCTCTTGTTACTGCATGACATGGCCTATAAACATAAAGAGCTATATGGGGTTAAGGATTTCAGTTGAAAAACAAAATCTGAGGTCCCTAAGCATAGGCCTCAGGTAACAGGTGGGATGGCTTAGATGCTGAGGATAAAAGAGAGCCAAGGTTCAAGCCGACTCTTCTATTTGGCTTGTGTAACCGGGTACACAGTGTAGCCAGTCACTGAGATAGTAATAAAAACAATCCTCTAGAGCAGGAGTTGGCACGCTCTTTCCATAAAGGGCCAATAGTAAATATTTTAGGTTTTGTGGGCCACATGGTCTCTGTCACAGCTACTCAATTCTGTTGTGGAATGAAAGCAGCCACAGACAAAACATAAACGAAGAGTGTGGCCATGTTCCAACAGAATTTTAGAGAACAATTCAATGGTCCTTGGTGAGAAGGAATCAAGACTGTATTCACCGTCTTTGCTAGAGTTTCCAATAGGCTTCTATCGTCCTCTGACTTTTCAACTTAGGTTTAGAGTGGTTTGCAGCCCCCAAAACCTATTCAAACATACATCATGCGGTTTTCACATTATCCCAGTGAGTTGACTTTCTCTGGATTTATTGATGAGAAACATACTCCAGCACTGAAAGGCCCTTGCACAAGGTCACTGAGCTGCCAATAGGAAACCTCAATGTGAGGTCACACACTCTGACTTCACAGGTACTACTTCAGTGACCTGAGCTTTTCCTTCTGCATAGAGCTTATAACAGTAAAAATTGTGTTATTTTGGACGATCTTCTTCACAGTTCCTCTTTGCTAGTCATACCTTGAATATGCTACTCATTCATTTATTCATTAATTCTTTCAACCAACATTTATTAGAAGTTCTTTATGCTAGAAATAATATTAGACCCTAGTGACATAAGGGCAACCAAAAACTTAACACAACAACTATTACATTAAGAGTGACATGAGCAAATGTGCAAAGCTCATGATAGGGAATCTTCGACCCTGTCTGTGAACATGAAAGGACACTTCCCCTAAATAAATAATAATTAGTCAAACAATGGAAGGATGAGAAGTCTTTAACATGATAAACAGGAAAGAGGGTGAAAGAATTTGCTTTTTTGAATGAAGGACCCAGCATATGCAAAGACATGGAGGCAGGAGACAGCATCTCATTTAAGGGACAGTAAAAGAGCAAGATTGGTAAGAAAACAGGGAGCAAGTAGGGATGCAGGGCCCAGATCAAGGCCATGCTGAAGTCTGCTTATCATTTTGGAGACTCTCTCCAGGTGCTGATTTACTCTTTAAAAACAAAATGTGATCATTGAAATGTTCAAATAGAGAAAGTTCATGGACCCATTCATCACCCTGAAAGGATGGTTTTATTTCAGTAGGAATAATAGACTGAGTAGGGAGAATGGGCTGGGTATCAATGTGAATGACTAGGAGACCCTGACTAGGAATTAGGGCAGTAGTCGCGGTAAGGGACAGGTGGACAGAGCTAGCGTCGGTTGGGAGTATCACTGGATGCAGGAGCTGAGCTGGTGGAGATAGCAAGTTTCTCTCTCCTGGAATCTTTGAAATGAAGTAGAAATATGCATCCTGTGATTACGCCTTCAGGTTTTGAGTTTGAAATGCTTTGAGATAATAAAAGAAGGCACTAAATAGCATTTACAAGCTTTGACTCTTTAAAGAAATAATCAAGAATGGAAATTTGTGGGGATGACTGCTGGAATCAGCTGGAATGTATCTATCATCTCATCAGGTAGGCTTTTTTGTTCAGTAGGTATAAAATATTTCCTATGGTCAAATGAAATAAATTCAAAAATAGATTAAAGCAAACCTGTAGGGTGGAAGCAAAGACTTTCCATCTTTCCATTATGGTGAAAAAAAAAAAAAAGAAAAGAAAGAAAGAAAGAAAAAAGAAAAAAAGAAAAGAAAAGAAAAAGTAGGTTTGGGAACTACGTTTTCTTAGCAAAGTGGAGGAAAATTAATTTCAACTCATATTTGACATTCAGGAAGATGCATTAACATTCACCCAGAGCAAGCCGAAAGTCTTTTAGCCTACTGTAGCTGAGAAGCGGAGTGAACGTTTTGAAATCTGCACGTGCGGAAGGGGCTTGTTGCTTGTTTGTTTATTGTGCATCTTTCTCACTTTATGCCTCCTCTTCGCCTGAAGCTACCATCAGGAATGAGACGCTGCAGTTGCTGTTTGCTGGTGAAGTTTGTAAAAATAAACATGAGCAAAATGCACACTTATGGGACATTTGGAAGAGAGTTGCAGCAACTCTGCATCTGATTTTGCTTATTCCTTCTTTGCTTTTTCCTCCTTGTGGTTTTTGTCTACAGCCTCTGTTGCAGCCACCAGGTAACTCATCTACGTAACTGTAAAAAATGGAGTCAGTTCAGAGTCAGCTGGGGAGGGAGGGCACTTGCTACTTTGAAGAACAGGTATTCATTCCCACCTTTCCACAAAATGAGATCTCTGGGAAAAAAATTAAACGCTCTCACTTCAGCATTTAATTTCATCGTAAGTTGCCAAAGGATGTTGATTGAGTACGCCCTAGAATCACATTATCAAGGATAAGACATTGAGGCCAGTCACCTCCCCGGCAGGCACACACACCAATGGGCCTATCAGTGCAAAGATTCTGAGACAGGGGCCACCCACACTCTCACAACAACACCTGCACCTAACAGCTCCTAAGCAAATATTTGACAAACAAATGAATAAATAAGCCATCGCTGTCTCTTGAAGTTGTCCTGAGTCAGAGAACTCATTCTAGTTTTCCTTTCTCCATTTCCTTTTCATTTGGAGATGGAACCCAGGAGTACTTACTAAGCGCTGAGCTATATCCACTACTCCTTTAATTTTTCATTTTGATACAGGGGATAAGTAAGTTTCTTAGGACCATCATTCACTTTTAAGATGCCTTTCTTATCACTACTCTCTTCTATTGAAGCTTATTGATAGTGTGTACCAAATAAACGTTTGGTGGATTGTTCTTCAGATAATATCTGAAATTTAATTCTAGAATTTCCATCAATTAATCTTATTCCTGGGACCATTTAGGATAAGTTCGGTCTCATTCCCACATCTTAGTCCTTTAAACTTTGGAAAATGACCACCAAGTTTCTAGGGTGTCCTTCTCCTCCTTCCCTAAGGTAAACATCCCTAATTACCAATAACTGCCAAGGTACTTTAAAAATAAAATATTCCTGTAGGAAACTTGAGGGTTTTTTTTTTTAAAGTCATAAAATCCTAAATAACATGAGAAACCCACCTCTCACCCTGGAACCGTTTTGTCTTCTCTTTCTCTCTTAGTTACATTCTGATTGCCACCTTATCAGAGGACCTTGGCTAGGAGCATGCGTGCAAAACTTCACTCCTCTTCACAAACATGAACATGTTATCCAAGAAACTTGCTAGGCTCTCCTGCTGGGAGTCAGTGGCCCTTCCTGGTGCTAAAGAGCACACAAGTGATTTCAATAAAGGCATTCTGTGTCCAGCAATGGGAATGGGCCTTCAAATAGTCATGGGAATGGATAACGTTCTAGAGACGCTTAAGGAGTGCTAAGACTGCTAGGAGTGGGGAGGATCTTTGCTGAGGGAGGCAGGGAAGACAGCCCTTGAGCTGAATAGCTGAACGTGGAAGGATGACTGGCAGTGGGCCAAGACAGGAAATGGGGAAGCGCTTCATAAGTAAAGGGGCAAAAGCGGCATGTAAGAGCATGTATATTCTAGTAGTAGGAAAAGGATCAGAATTGTCCAGTCAGTGCCCTTTACCCCACACTCAGAGTAGCGTTTAGAAGCATGCAAAGCCACAACTTGATGCTGAACTCTGGCCTCCCAAGTTCCTGCTGTAAGGCCACCATCTGAACCTGGCTGTCCTGGCAAGACACTTTGCCTGCATTCACACTGGGCATTAACAGTGCTTGTGCCTAGGGTTAAGATAAGGTGGTGATATATCCTTGTGCATGGAAAACAAAACAAAACACACAGGGACACAGAGAGAGAGAATCCAATGAGTGACATTTCTTGAGGGAAGAAGCTTTTTTTTTTTTTTTATGTGATTGTGGATTCTTGAAAGATCATACAAAATCATGTATCAACAAAGAATTCCAAATGCCATAGGACTCTGCCACATCAGTGCTTGTAGGAATTTTTATTTATATTTAACTTATATCCTTGAAACCATCTGAAATTGAATAGCAAAGAAGTTTCTTTTGGAGGTTCCATGCACTTGTTTATTAGATTCTGAGGAAGAAAGTGTGTTATCTTTAATCAGCAGAACTATACCTTGACATGCAAAGGTAACACTCCAAATTTGGTGATTCTCATCTTTTTGATTGTATATACTATTCCATATTTTTAAAAACCAACATTTTCTAAATTTCTACTAAGACATTTTGGAAAACACCATTGCCACCCCATTTTCCCAGATTACTTTAGTCTTATTTTTTCTTTTGATAATAAAAGTATCAATTCTTCAGCACTGTGGCACTCCAGTCACATAACCCAGACTTTCAACTTAACCTTGAAAGCACTGCACAGAGACATTGATTTCTGTATCAAGTTTCCGTGAAGATATTTTTAGTTCTGGGCAAAATGGAGGGATATTGTTCAGCAGTATCTTATGCATACACTCTCTTCTTTAGTTACCTGGGGCCCCAAATTTATAATTATCTTGATTTGTGGGTCTGGATTTAAACCAACCTAGTCTCAAGCCAAGCTTTGGTTTCCCACAGGGAAGACTAACCTGGGTTGAATTGAGCCTTTTCCTTAGGGACACTTGAGTGCATCCTCAGGTCGTAGGAAAGGCTCCAAGTAACACGGTTGTTTCCACATCAAGGAGGTCATTAGGGTGCACGACATGTACTTAAACACTGTGATAAAGCGTGGAACATTTCCTGTATTCAGAGGCTGGTAGTCTTTGTGTGACAGTGTCTTTCAGGTCCTCTCATTTTGTTCTTTAGAAGTTACCTGGACCAGGAATTCTCAAACACTTAGTACCATGAATGAAACTAAGCTGGCTGCTGAAGAAGTCATCTAGAGCAATCTTCCAAAGCATCAGAAACTCTCAGGTTTCTTGTATTTATAAGAACGTGCCTCAAATTATAAATTGCAATTAATTTTTAGTTTTATTAACTATAAGAAAAAATGTAGGTATGATTGCTACTGTGACGATCTTAACAGATTATCTTTATGATCTAGAACATGACTTTTTGTAAATGTACCATTGACATTTGATTTTCTTCTTTTTTTTTTTTAAGAGAGAGGGACAGTGAGAGAGAGAAAGAAAGAGAAAATCAATTTAATTTAATTTTTCATATGGTCTTTGTTGCTCCAAAACTTCATTGTATACATACTGCTGAGGTTTGAACCCACATCCTCTTGCATGCCAGGCAAGCACCATAAGCGCTGAGCCACCGCTCCAGCCCTAACATTGGATTTCTAAATGAATTAAAGGTATGAAAAGAAGTAATCAAATCATTCAAAATCCTTTCATCATTTTATTTGGCATATTTGTTCAGTGATAAATTGAAAAAAATCATGTTAAAATTTCAATGTCTTTTCTCATTTGCTCTGATTGAACTTGTATGTCAGTTACTGATATCTGCATAGCAATGACATTATCAAATTTTAACTATTAATGTGCTAAAACCTCTTTATTTTTATTACAGATTATATTTTCTGTCAATGTAAACTTTGTGCCATTTAACAGTTTTCTTGAATTCAATTTTATTCTAGATTGATATTTTCATCTCTTCATTCTTTTAGTTTACATTTGGCTTACATATCTTGACTCACCACGTTCAACGTTTCATTATCATGTTTTGGTTATATCTTCCACATTAAGAACTAGGCTCTGGGGTCACACTGCCTGTTTACCAATCCTGATTCTAATATTTACTATGTGATCTTGAGCAAGTTTCTTAACCTATGTGCAGTGCAATGAGTTTAAGTAAGACCCTACTCATGATCCTCAATTAGTATTTGTCATTGTATGATAATGACATTGATAATAGTTGACCTGGTAGTTATGTGGTAGTATTAATAATAGTAGAAATATTATCCACTATTTGGTCTTATGCTGTTTTTATTATCCTCTCTTCTGAACTTCTTGGTGTATTTTGTTCTTGATTTCTTTTCATTAGAGATTTGGAAATCTATACATTCTTTTTATGCCCCCAATATTCTCCATATCATAATTTAAGTTTTATATATTTAAAAGCTAACTTTACCCCCATGTTTGTATGTGTCAAAAATGAGAGATAGTCAAAATGTCAAAAATGAGGCTTCACTTTGAAATATTTAAAAATTAGTGACTTTTATTCCCTTTAATTTACTTTCCAATTCATACATTTTCTTTTTAAATCATATTCTGATATGTTAGGTGCTTATTGACTTGCTGCATTAATATTCACAAAGAATTATTTTGACACTGACATTGTTTTATAGCCACAGTAACATTTATTTCAACATTTATTTTTGTTTTAAATGTTTATTACTTTTTTCTTTTTGATGTTTCCCCTTCCAGATACTTTATTCTTTTACTAGTAAGTTTCAACTTTTCTTCAAGTAATGTTTTCACTTTTGGACATGTGATTGAGGTATCTGTTTTCTTGCATATTTCTGTTCGTCTTGCTCATATTTGGCTGTATGATCATTTGTTTCCTATTACTATAACAAAATACCCCAAATCATCAACTTACAAAAAGAAAAGGTTTATCTTGTCTCATAGCTTTGAAGATAGCATTCTATGGATGATTGGCCTATTGCTTTGGACCTGCAGGAAGGTAGCATATCATAGTGGGAACATGTTGGGAAGCAAAATTGCTTATATCACAAGCCACTGAGTGTTAAAAACAGACTGACAAGCAAAAATGGCTAAGGTCCCACAGCCCCATAATTCCTTTTGGAGGCACTGCCCCAAAGACTCATAGATTTCTCACTAGGCTTCATTTTTAAAACTTTCACTGCCTCCCAACAATATTACCTTTGACACCAAGCCTTTGACATACGGGCTTTTGGGGGACATTTAAGACCCAAACCATAGCAGGCTGGATTTAGCATTTCTTGATGAAGTTTTCATTTGTAAATCAATGTAGCTTCATGATTTTCAATATTTAGCAGTTCCAAGGATAAATCTGATTATGACCATACATATGTTATATTTGTATATTTATTATATTTTATATGTTCAGATATACCTATGTGGGCATCTCGGTCCCTCTGTCTAGCTATCTCCAAACTTTTCCTAAAGATAACAGGACAATAATGAGATGCTTTCTTTATCATCTAAAGTTAGCCATTTTGAAAGCAATTTTTTTCCCTGTAGGCCAGTTTTCATTAATTGTACCTAAAATTTGATATATCATTTGAAATAATTTTTCAGTTTTTTCCTAGCTGAAGGAAGTTGTCTATTGCTTTTCCTCCGTTTATTCTGTTCACTCTTACAAAATCCTTAGAGGTTTCTTTTATCTATCTTGAGGCACATAGCTTTCATTTCATTGTGTAAATATATGTCTGTTTTCCCTCCAAGTTTGGGAAGAGCTTTCCTTTCTTATCTCCTCCTTTTCTTATTCAGTTTTCTGCAGTATTTTACGTGTTGATCACACAATTCGTTGTGTTTTAAATTTATGAACCATATTTTTCACCTCCAATGAAACATTCCAGTTATTACATTTTTTCTTTTATATGAGTGCTTACTCTTGAAAAAAAAGCAACATCCTCACAAATCTTATTAAAAATACGATTAGAGATTTACTAAACTTCACTTTGCTTTCTTGCATTAAATCTGTCTTGTTGGAATGTTTTTGTTCCAACTCCTCAGCTAGCTACCTTTTTTTTTTCTTAGCTGCTGAAAACATTTTCATATATCATCTTTCTTCTGGAGTCCTCAATCCAGCATTGGCACTGGAGATGGATTTACTCAGAAAGTGAAATCTATTTTAATTATTTACACTTAGACTAAAAGAGAAGGGGGGACTTTGGAGTGATTGTTTAGGTACCAGGTTAGCAACCCATTGACTTGCATGGAGAGGTCAAGGCAGGGCCTCTGGACCCTGGCAGCCTTGCTAGAAAGCTTCTCCAGAGCATTGGATGTGCTTATTTCCTGGGGTGATCATAGTAGAATGAACTGATGAAGGGACAACATACCACTGTATGCCCCTCCACACAGCGCACCATCTGGGCTACATTCAAGGGGAAGGCTAAGGCACAGCTCTAAGGTGGACAATACTTTTCAATACAGATCATGCCTGAGAGGTCTGAGGAAGATCAAAATTTCCTCTTCCTTCTCCACAATTTTGCACCTGACTTAACTACACCTGATGAATGTCTTTTTTTTTTTTTTTTTTGTAATTGGGGGAGGTCGTGAGAAAGTGCGGGTTCAAAATGGATTAGATGCTGTCATAAAATAGGGGCACTTCTGTGATTGGGTATTGGAATAAATCTTATCTTTACGGAGGAGAATCTAGCTGAAAAATAAAATTGTCATTGGTAGAGATGTAGGACTCAATTTGGCCAAGAGAGTGAGGGTGTTTGATATTCTGCGGGTGGCATAGTGACCACGTGCTTGTCTGTGCTTATGATAAAATGAGCTCCATCTCATCAAGTTTTCAGACTAATCTTGTCTGTGATTGGTATTTTTAAAAAATTTTATGTATTTTTTATTAAGGAGTTGAATTATTGTACAATGTAAATACATACAAAGTAACAATATATTTGCTCCTAAACCAGACTTACCCCACATTTCCCACACCCAGTCTTTCTATATTTCACCCCTATAACTGATATAAATGTCCATATATATGTGTGTGTGTAAATGTGTATGTATATATATGTATATACATATATATATATACAATTGTATGCAATTGTGAATTTTCCAGAATTAAATAATTACATAAGAATTATGTGTGGCTTCTCAGGGTAGGGGGTAAAAAGTATGCTACATTGGTGATTGTCTTCCTAGATCCCTCTCTATTTTCTCTCACTTCCCCTCCCCCACACCTTTCCCCCCACCACATATCCATGGTTCCCCTAGATTATGTGTAGCTATGCCTTTGATGGGTCTAATATATGAGGTTGACAACCTTTCACCCAGGCCTGGATTTTGCTCTAACCTCCACAAATGAGGGAAAACATTTTACCCTTGAGTCTCTGGGTTTAACTAACTTCACTCAGCATGATTTCTTCCACTGCCATCACTTTACCTTCAAAGACTGCAGTATCACTGTATCTAACAGCTGAGTAGAACTCCATTTGTGTGTGTGTGTGTATGTGTGTGTGTGTGTGTAATATATCAGAGCTTTTTGATCCATTCATCCAGTGAGGGGCATCTGGGTTGGTTCCATAATTTAGCTATTGTAAATTGAGCTGTTATGAACATAGATTTTCTGTATTGCTGTAATGTGCTGATTCTAACTCCTCCGGGAAAATACCCAGAACATTAGGGATAGTGGGTTTGTATGGTAGATCGAACCCTAACTTTTTGAGCAGTCTCTACACTGTTTTCCAGAGTGATTATGCTAGTCTGCAGTTCCACCAACAGAGTGGCAATGCTCCTATCTCCCCAAAACCCCTCCAGCATCTGTTATTGTTTATATTCTTCATCATTATATTCTAAGTGAGGTGAAATCTTAATGTAGTTTTGATTTGCATTTCTCTGATTATTAGTGATTTAGAACACTTTTTATATATTTGTTGGCTTGCTCAATATCCTCCATTGAGAAGTTTCTGTTTAGCTCTCTGGCCCATTTATTGATTGGATTGTTTGTGTTTTTGATTTAAGTTTTTTTAATTCTTTGTAAATTTTAGGTATTAGTCCCCTCCCTGAAGAATCATAGGCTATGATTATCTGCCATGCTATAGGTTCTCTCTTGACAGTTTTGACCACTTCCTTGGCTAAGAAAAAGCTTGTTAGTTTAGTGGCATCCCACTCATTGATTCTTGACTTTAATTCTTTCACTTTGGGAGTCTTATTGATAAAGTCATTGCCTACTCCCGTATGCTGGAATGTCGGTCGTCATTTTTCTTCCAGCAGTTGTATGGTAGCTGGTTTAATTCCTAATTCCTTGACCTATTTTTATTTGATTTTGGTGCAAGGCAAGAGATAAGGATCTGATTTCAACTTTCTGCAAATGGGCTGTCCAGTTTGTCCAGAATCTTTGTTGAATAGACTGCCATTCTCCGCACTATATTTTGATCCCCTTTTGTCAAAGACAAGAGGTTTAAAAATTTGTGGGCTTGTCTCGGAGTCTTCTATTCTATTCCCATGGTTTTCATTCTTAATTTGATACCAGTATCACTCTGTTTTTTGTTACTACAGCTCTATAGTATAATTTTAGGCCTGGTCTTGTGAAACTGTTTTGTCTTTCTTGCTTAGAAATGTTTTGGTTTTTCTGGGTTTCTTCTTGTTCCTAATGAATTTGAGACTTGCTTTTTCTATATCTTTAAAGAATGGCATTGGAATCTTGATGGGGATTGTATTGAATCTGTAGAGTGCTTTTGCAGAATGGCCATTTTAATTGTATTAATTCTGCCTAACTAAGAGGATGGAAGGTCTTTCCATTTTCTCAGATCTTCTTCAATTTCTTTCTTCAATGTCTGATAATTTTCATTATAGAGGTTGTTTACTTCCCTTGCTTTATTAATTCCCAAGTATTTTACTCATTTTGAGGATATTGTTAATGGGCAGAAGAAGAAATCAGGAAATTGTCCCATAAAACAATAGCTTTCCCATATGGGTGTTGATCTTGTAGCTGATCACTATGCTAAATCTGTTTATAAGCTCAAGCAGTTTTCTGGTGGAGTATTTTGGATCTTCCAGATATAGGATCATGTCATCAGCAAAAAAGGGAATATATGACTTCATCTCTTCCTATTCTTATCTCTTTGATTTCCTTCTCATATCCAATTGCTCCGGCTAGGATCTTGAGAACTATATTGAATAAAAATGGTGAGAGGGATAGCCTTGTCTTGTTCCTGAGTTTAGTGGAAATGTTTTCAGCTTTTCTCCATTTAGTATTATACTAGCTGAAAGCCTGTCATATATGACCTTTACATAGCTAAGTAAGTTCCTATGATCTCTATTTTGAGCATAAATGGGTGCTGGGCTTTATTGAAGTTTTCTGCATCAATTGAAATGATCATATGGCTTTTGTCCTTATTTCTTTTAAGTAATGAATCACATTTATTGATTTGCATATGTAGAACCAAGTTTGCATACCTGAAATGAAGCCCTCTTAATCACCATGAATTATCTTCTTGATGTGTTTTTGAATGCAGTTTGTTAGAACCTTATTAAGGATTTTTGCATCAATGTTCATCAGGGATGTTGGTCTGTAGTTTCTTTTTTTGATGTGTCTTTGTTGGGTTTTAGTATCAGGGCTATGATTGCCTCATAAAGTGTTAGGGAGAGTTTCCTCCTTTTCAATTTTTTAAACTAGCTTGATAAGGAGAGGTGCTAGCTTCTCCTCATAGGTGTGGTAAAACTCAGTGGGGAATCCATCAGGTCCTGGGCTTTTGTTCTTTGGAAGGCTTTTTTAAATTAAATTTATTTTTTACTAGTGCCTTATAGTTGTACATAATGAAGGGATTTGTTGTCACATATTCATAGATGCATACAATAAAAAAATATAATTTGGTCAATGTCCCCCTCCCCGCACCCCTCTACCTCCCTCCTCCTATCCGCCCTATCCCTTGCCTCTCTTCTGGGTCCTAAATTTTTCTTGAAATACCCAAATATATTGACATAATTTTTATACCTATGAAGAACTTTTTTTTATATACATGTCTATAGTATATACAGTGACATACTTAGAAATGCTAGAAATACTTAGAATGTACCTTGCTTTATCTCAGTCTTTGGAAGGCTTTTAATTGCTATATGGAATTCAGTGTCTGTTGTTGTGCTGTTTGGGATTTCAGTATGGTCCTGCATCATTTGGGGATGTTGTATGTGTCTATAAATTTGTCCATGTCTTCCAGGTTATCCAATTTAGACGTGTATGATTTTTCAAAATATATTCTGATAACCCGTTGGATTTTCATGGGATCAGTGGTGATCGCTCCCTCTTCATTGATGATTTTGTTGATTTACTTCATTTCCTTCCTTCTTTTAGTGAGATTAGCTAGGGATCGGTCAATTTTATTTAGTTTTTTAAAGAACCAGTGCTTTATTTCTTTTACTCTTTTTATTGCTTTTTTGTTCTTGACTTTATTGATTTCAGCACTGATCTTGATTATTTCCTGTCTTTTACTGGCTTTTCTGTTCATCCTTTTGTAGGGATTTGAGGTGGAGCATAAGCTTATTTATTTGAGATCTCTTCTGATTTTTAATGTAGGCCCTCAGTGCTACAAATTTCCCTTTAACAATGTTTTCATGCTGTGACAAAGGTTTCAATATATTGTGCCTTCATTCTCATTTGCTTCCAAGAATTTCTTGATTTCTGCTCTAACATCTTCTTGGATCCATTCTTCATTTAAAAGGTATTTATCCATGTATGTTTGTGTTTTCATTTATAATTTTTTTCTATTAATGCTACCATGACTTCATGGTCTGATAGGATACAAGAAATAATATCTACTTTTTGGTACTTACTGTGATTTCCTTTGTAAACTAGAATATGGTCTATTTTGGAGAAGGATCCATGTGTTCCTGAGAAGGTATAGTAAGCCAATTTGGAGTAGAGTGTTCTAGATGTTTGTTAAGTCCATTTGATTTATGGAGTTGTTTAGGCTAGAGATATCTTTATTGATTTTTGCTTTGACAACCTTGTCTATTGGTAATAGAGGAGTATTAAAGTCTCCCAGTAGTATCATGTTGAGGTCCACAAGTGGTTTTATGTCACAGAGTAATTTATCCACGCAAATTGGGAAGTATATGCTTAATATGGTTATATCTTCCTGTTGAATTGTTCCCTTTACTATGATGTAGTGGCCTTATTTATCTCTTCTGATTAGTTTATATTTGAAATCTACTTTCTCAGATGTTAGTATTGCAACACCAGCTTGCTTTCTTGGGCCATTAGCTTGGTAGATTTTTTTCATCCTTACACCCTCAAATGCAGATGTCATTAGCTGTAAGGTGGGTTTCCTGTAAGCAGCATATTGTTGGGTTTTGTTTTTTGATCCCATCTGCTAATCTGTGTCTTTTGATTGGTGCTTTGAGACCATTCACATTCAGTCTTGGGATAGTTATGTGGTTGTGGTTCATAGTCATAGTACTTTATTGATAAGTTCTGTGCTGTCTTGGTTGTTTATTATTAGTGTGTACTTTTATTGAATTTCTTCTGTGGCTTTTGAGGATTGTTTGCTTGTTCTTCTGTATGGAGTTTATTTTTGAGGATTCATTGTAATGTTGGTTTTCTGTTCCTGAATACTGCAAGTTTGATTTTATTGTGAAATGTTCTTATTTCCCCATCGAATTTGAAGCTGAGTTTTGCTTGGTATACTATTCTTGGCTGCAGGTTGTGGTCATTCATATATTGAAAGATATCTTTCTGGGATTTTCTTGCTTCTAGAGTCTGAGCTGAAAAGTCAGAGGTGATCCTTATTGGTTTGCCTCTGAATGTGATTTAGTGTTTCTCTATTACAGATTTTAATATTCTTTCCTTGATTTCACTGTTAGGCATTTTGAATATCATGTGTCTCCATGATTGGGCCTATTGTGTGTCCTGTAACTTCCTGGTTGAGCATTTCCGACTCTATTCTGATATGGGAAAATTTTTCTTTAACTATTTCATTGATAATGTTCTTTATATCAATTGTTTGCATTTCTATTTCTTCTTGTATCCCAATTACTCTTAGATTGTTTCTTCTGATTTCATCCCAGAAAGCTCAGGCTTACTTGACCTATCCCCATTGGTGGAAATTCTTTCCTCAAGGGCTGAGTTTCTGTTTTCTATAGAAATTAGTTTGTTATTAAATTCTTCCATTATTCCTTGGATGTGATTGACTTCAGATTTTAACTCCATTATTTCCTTTTTCAGTGTGTCTATTTCTTTGATAATAGAGTTTTTCATCTTTTGAGTTATCTCACTTAGTCCTTTCATTAAATCTTCTTTTAGTTCATTGTTCCTTTTAGTAATCAGATCATTGATAATTTTTTTCTAGGTTTTCATCCTGTTCCCTGACAATGGCTCTGTGATAGGGGAGTTATGGGTTTGAGGTGAACCTTTTCTAATTTTATTCCTTGTCTTTGAAAAGCTTGTCCTGTGTCTTTGAATTGAGATTCCTTGTGTGTAAGGAAGACAAGACTCTGGGTGATTATTCCTTGCAGGTCAAAGGATTGGGTGAAACTCTACTTCTCTGTTACCACCTTCATTAAGAAAGCTGCTTCTTCCTGGAGCCTTCTTTGTTTCATCTTTTGGATTTAGCTTCCAGGTCTCAGATCTGGAACCTGGTGGGATTGCTGAGTAGTCCACTGGGTTGTTGAAGCTAAATGGTAATGGTCTATTGCTGGGTCCTGGGGTCTCAGAGATGTGTAGCGGGCTGGAACGGACCTACCTATGTGCTGTGCTGGGACCTGGGATCCTTAGTGGCAGGAATAGTTCCAATATATCTGGACCTGAAAGATATGCATAATGGCTAGGCAGTGTCCAGGCATGGGGTCCTTGGGGTTTCTGGAACCCCTGCCAAGGCTGGAGTCCTGGGCACCAGGATCAGTGTGGGGTTTGGGCACTGGGTCCTCTGGTGTCCTGCCCACCTGCTAGGGCCTGGACCAGAGTCGTGGGCAACCTCAGCAGCCCTGATGAACATCTTTTAATGCTAGAGTATCCTCTGCTGTGATCATTGTTTTGTTTGTTTGTTTGTTGGTACTGGGGATTGAACCCAAGGACACTTAAACATTGAGACACATCCTCAGTCCCCACCCCACCCCCACTTTTAGAATTTTTTTATTTTAAAATAGGGCCTCACTAAGTTGCTTATGGCCTTGCAAAGTTGCTAAGGCTGGCCTCAAACTTGCCATCTTCCTGCATTAGCCTCCAAAGTCACTGCGATTTCAGGTATATGCCACCACTCCCTGCCTGTGATTATTCTTTTTTTTTTTTTTTTTTTTTTTTAAAGAAAGAGGGACAGTGAGAGAGAGAGAGAAAGAGAGAAACAACTTTATTTAGCTTTTCACATGGCCTTAGTTGCTCCAACACTCAGTTGTGTACGTGGTGCTGGGGTTTGAACCTGGGTCCTCAAGCTTGCAAGGCAAGCGCTGAAACCACTGAGCCACCGCTCCAGCCCCCCTGTGATTATTCTTAATGGATGCATATTATTTACTTCTATGGATTAACCTTAGCTTTTAATTCCCCCAATTGGTGATTATTTCATTGTTCTAGTGTTTAAGAAGTATAAATAAATGCAATAATGTTTTTCTATCTTCATCTTAAAATATTTGTTTAAAAATATATTTTCTCCTGCAATATTTTTGTATCTTTAATGTTGTAGTTTATATGTTCTGCTTTTTTTAGTGTAATATCAGACTTAAATGTGCTTATCAAATGTTCTGTTTTTTCCTGATTCATTAATTTTCACTTTATTAATATATTTTAGTTATATTTTTAGGATTATTTTATTGTTCTTTGTTTTTTAACTTTAAATTTAATGATTTAGTGGTTTTGTTTTTATTCTTTGAGCATGCTTTAAATGAGAGTATCTAAGATAATAAATTTGTCTTAGTAAGTTTTGGTTACAGTGGTTGACTTTTATATTAGATTTCTCATTAGTCTTTTAAAAAACTTTATATTCTGTGATTGCAAGGTTGATTTCTCCTTTATCCAATGCTTATTTTTAAAGAATAATTATAAATTTCAACTGGTCAAAGGTTTAATTGTATTTCATTTATTGATTTCTGGTTTTTCTATTGCACTTTGGTGATGGAATAATTTTATAATTGAAAAATTTTTGGTCTTTTTTTGTTTTTGAAACTTCATTGTGGTCAATACTGATGAGTTTCATGGTGATAAGGGATTATTTTTTTGATGAATACCATCAATGCCTAAAATATATATATATTTCTGTTTTATAGAGTACTACATTAATTGTGTATATATTAAGTGAATTTTAAAATTTTATTACTTAATCTTTTTATCTCTAATTAATGAAAATTGTGTGTCCAAAATTCACAGATTTGTTAAAACCCCCTAATTTATTTGTTCTTTGTCAATCCTGTATTATTCATCACAACATTTTTGGAATTCTATATATTTCTGATGGGTTTATCGCTCCACAGATAAAATGTGACCTTGCACTACTTAATAGTTTGTTTTAAATTTTCCATTAATTAGACAAAATACTGTATGTAGTTACTTCTCTTTTTTGTTACATATTTTTCTGGCATAGTTTATCCTGTTATTTTCCTTGTAAGTTTTCTGAATTATTTGGTATTCAGAATAAAATCAATTTTTTTCATTTAATACACTTTAATAATTTTTAAATTAGGAGAAACTAATTTCTATTTTTTTAACATGGGTTGTACTCTGTCAAATCTATGTATTAAATTTTTTTTAGGACTTCTTTGTATTTCATTTGTTTGCTTGCATTCTATTTCATTTTCTCTTTAATGTATATTCTTTTGCCTTTTTTTCCCCTTAATGGTGTGAATATAAAATCTTTGTGGTTTTTTATTTTAGTAGTAGTTATTATCAAGTTTTTATTTAAATTATTCCTGAAACTATAATCTTAACTGCATAAGGAAAAAAACAATATCAATATTTCCACTTATTAATGTAAAGAATTTGCTATCATCTTAATTCTTACCATCATTTCTCTCTTTACATTCAAATATTTGCTGAGGCAATCTGGATTCAGATCTATCTTATTATTAAATAGTATTCTTAATTACAATGTTTCAAACATAATTTATTACATTAAAATTAATCTTGGTACATATATCTCACAAATTTGATAATATATGTTGAGGTAGTTGATATTATGCACAAGTCCCTGTACAGTGCTACTTAATGATTTTTAAATTATTTTTAATTCATATTTTCAATAGCTAAGATTCTCTAGAATTTATTAGTTTTTTTGAGAAGATGCATATTAACATCGAGCTTTTAAAATATTGCACACCTGAAGGTAACCTAGAGTGAACAGGACTATTGAACCACCTAGACTTATGCCTTCTAGAAACCAACGTCCTCATAGAGAGGGCAAAGACATTATGATCTGATTTTCATTGTGAATTAGTCATAATATTTTTATATTTGTTAAGAACTTCCTATTCTTATATTTACATGATAGATATTACCATTTAATACTCTTAGCAAATCTAGGAGTTATTATTCCCATTCAATAGGAAACTGGGTCTTAGCATGTTTGACGAACTTAATGGTTTTAACAGTGAGTAAAAGGCACTGCTACATTTCTGACCTCAAACCCTAAATTCTTAACCCTTATGTTTCAAATTATTTTATTTAGTGCCTATAGACATGTAGAATTATTTCTGCATATCTGAAAGTTAAAAAAAGAAAGAAAAAAAGTGATGAAAAAAATCTTCATCATGTCTAGATATTCATTTCTTCATTAATTTTGCTGGTTAATGTTAAAGCTGTTTTTTACCTGAAAACTAGGCCCTTTTCCATTAGAAAAGCGTTCCACTGAGGTTAATTAATACTCTCATGCATTTATCTAATGCCTTCATAGGGTACGGAAATTTCTCCCTTTGCTCTGAATTATGGGTTTGCTTTCCTGGTTTACCATCCATACTATTGATCAGCTTTCCTGTGTCATAGATCCTGCTGATGGAGGAACCTCATTTTATGGAGTTAATCACAGGAAATGAGAGTCACTCTACCCTGGAAAGAGTGAAGGACTAGAAGGAAGCTCTTTGCCTTTCTGTGGTCATTAATGGTTGGTACTAAGCTGCGGTTGTCTTACTTTGAAGTGGGGAGAATAATAATTGGCATGCCCATTTCAGAAGATCAAGCTGCAGAAATTCAAAAGTGCATTTTAAAACAGATTTTCCAAGTTCATTTTCAGTGCTAGATCCAGGACAAAGATCAACACTTATAAAATATTATTGTTGAAAGCAAATTAGTCTAAAACAAGTAGTCCAGAACCATTGTTACAAATAAAAAAACTAGGTCTAAAGGATTTAAGTGACCTGCTCACAGTGTCCTAGTTAGTAATTGATATGGAATGAAACCCTGTAACTCTCCAGCAAAGAGTTATTCCTTATATTTATTTGTGCTTGAGACACATTTTTCCATTTAGGCACAATGTGGTAAAAGTCAGGTCACGACTGGAAGGGCTCTTCAAGACTTTTTGGAGATGTTTTTTATGTGCAGATGTCTCAGGGCTTTAATTTGGGGTGTAGGCAGCCAGTTTGGCTGAATGCTACAGGCCTCTTCCTTGGTTACCGCAGGGTGATTTTAAAAATGGTTCTCCTGCTGAGTGATAAGACCAGCTTCCCTAGGGAAAGTGAAGTTTGCAGAGCTGAGCAGGTTCCCTAGTTTTTTCCTGTTTAAGCTAAACTTAGAGAAGGAAGTGAAAAAGCAAGACCCTATTCCATTAAAAAGAAAATCAAACAACATGATGTCAGTAAGATTCTCAGATGTTCCAAATACGAAACCAACGTTATGTGAAGAGATGTATGTTCAACACAAGGGAAGGATGATAAACTAGAGCAAGCTACCCATAAAAAAAAAAAAAAAACCCTTTCTTCTTGTCAAAGTCCCCAGATGTGCGCCAAGTGATCAGTGCTTCCATTAAAAGTTCAAAAGATGAAATCCAGATGTTTCTTTCAGTTCTGTGCCCTTTGACCTCTGATGCATTTACTGGCTTTTGGAGTTTTTGGTCACATGACTCTCTGAACTTTATGCTCTATCTAAATAGCTCTGAAATTTACTCTATGATAATGGAGCATAGAGTTGTTTGGGTTGGGGATCAATTTCATGTCTATGAAGTGTTGCTGAAACTTTAAAGTTTTCTTTTTTTCTTTCAGTTCTTTTCAAAAGAATGTCTATGTTTAAGTCATGTTATCACTATTCTATCTGGAATTTTAAGTGCTAACCATTTTAAGTGCCAAATGTTTGACCCACTTTGGCAATAGAGGGTTGAAATGGATAAAGGTGCTAATAGAGTATGAATTATCTTTCTTAGTATTGCAAATAGAACTTTAATAGTCTTTGTTGCAATGAGATGGACAAAATGTTCTAAGAAACAAATTGCCTTAAAACATATTTCTTGGCTCTCAAGAACCAATCAAAAAACCATCTGCATTTACACAACATAGCAACTACAATTGCTTTGCGAAAGGTACACGGCCCGCTATTCTGGACAAAAAATGTCACTTCCTACCCTTAGGAAGGTGACAGGATCCTTTGGGAATTTAAAACAAAAAAAGAAATGTATGGAAATGTATACATTTAGAGTGACAACTCTTCAGTGCAGACGGTCAGTTGTAACACAATACAGTAGAAGGAGATTGCATGCGGGTTTATTTTTTTCCAATTCTATGGACGTTTCCCAAATTGATTAGCAGTGTTAGTTATAAATTCAGATACTTTTTGTGGAAAAATAGCAAGCCTTGTTTATTTTTAACATTTTCAAAGGTCCTTAAAGAGGCCTTTTTTCACTAGGTGGTGTGGTACATGCCTGTTATCCCAGAGGCGGAGGAGGCTGAGGCAGAAGAATTGTGAGTTTAATACCAGCCTCAGCAACTTAGTGAGGCCTAAGTAACTTAGCAAGACCCTGTCTCAAAAGAAAATATGAAATGAGCTGGTGATGTGGGCTGGAGATGTGACTCAGTGGTAGAGCACTTGCCTGGCATGTGTGAGAACCCAGGTTTGAACCCTAGTACCACATATACAACTGAGTGTTGGGGAAAAATAAGAACCAGAGGAAAAATAAATAAAACTCTCTCTATCTCCTCTCTCTCCCCCCCTCTCTCTTTCTCTCTTTCTGTCTTTGCTTTCTTGCTCTCTCTGTCTTTCAAAAAAAAAAATGGGCTAGGGATGTTGCTCAGTGGTTAAGCATCCCTGAGTTCAATCCCCACTACCAAAAAAGAAAATGAAATGCAATTTTTCATACTATAGATCCATGGTAGCTGATTGTTGGGTTGCTTTCTCAAAAGAATGTCAAGACTGGGATTGCATCCTGCTGTGGTCAAGCTTGGGGGAAAGAAAATGTTCACTAATGAGAACGCAATGGTTTTTATGACCAATGTTGTTTTTGACAAAACCATATTGGTACAACTGAGAGAGATTAAGGGGACGGGGGAAAGTGGTTCCCCAAGTTTAAATGATTCTTTTGCAGTTACATTTGACAGATTTTCATTTTTCCCTTCAGTATTTTATTCTTGGAACAGTCTGTTCTAGAAAAGGAGAGAGGCTACTGTATTATCTACATAAGGAAGATCCAACTAGAAAACGCAGAGTATAAATTTTTCCTCCTTTGAAAATTCAAATTTATCCAATTGGTCATCCAATATACACTTTCCTTGGATGGGGAAAACTGATTCCCTGGTTCCCATGCTTAACTGGGGAATTAGTCCCGAGAATAAAGAAACTGACCTCTTATTTGACCTTTTATATGTTTGCTGGGGCCAAGAAAATGACTTTGGCACTTGTAAAAATGAATTTGTCCCCTACTTCCTATTACTCCAGTTCCATGTGATAAATACAAATCAGAAACAATTTTAAGAATGTGTCAAGTCCTTTTTTTCCTTTCAGTGAAATAATTAGCTAAAATATCCCTTCCTGGTTTATCCTCACTTCATTCCATGTGACTCTATTGCTCACATTATTTCAATGGCACTGATTAATAAAGACTGAATAATATAAAAAATTGACAATTGGCAAACAAATCAATTTCAAGTAACAGTGTTTCTCTAGCCAATGTTGTACTAGCCAAGCCATAAAATAGGACAATTTATTTGAGTAATTTGGATAAAAATAAAGTTCTACTTATTGAAGAATGGGAAACAAAAACGATATGTATAATTGGGTACTTATTCTATTTATTCGTTTATTGAATAAATATTTACTGAGAAAGAAGAAAGCTTTGCTTTTAATCTTACAGAGGATGCAATTAAGTGAGGCTGACTATGCACACGTGTCAGGCATCATCATTAAATGCTTCTTGTCACCTAGATTTGGAGAGTGACTACTGGGTGATCCCTCACTCTCCACCAGTGGAGCTGCTGAACAGGTATGGTCCTGGCTGAATCTCTGATGATACTTTCCATTTCATAAAAACTAGACATTAATTGAAAATAACTCAAACATAGTTAAGGAGGACTTATCCATAAATTTACTGACAATTCAATAGGATGTGTATAACTTCATGCTTCTTAGAATAGGAATTCTAATTTTGATACCAAGTCTACTTCCAGAAAGACCTGACACTTTCTCAGGAGCCATTTATGGCTTGGTCAGTGTTTCAATTCCTATTCTTATGTCTTCTTTTTCCTCTTCTTGGCCTCCTCCCCTTTAAACCCTAGTAGCTTCATTATGAAAGCTCTCTGTGTTCATGATACTGCCATTAGTAGAATAACTAGTCTGTTGAGATGAAATGACAGCTTATATTCCATTTTATTTCAGTTTTCTTTGCCCAGATGAAAACTTGGGTCACTGCAACAATTCTGGTCACAATTTGACAGTAAAAGGATTTGGGGTCACTTCAAGTCATTAAGTCATAGAATCAAGTCACGTAACTTCAAAGCTTGACTTAGCTCTCAGTTGCCACTCAGCTCTAACTTGAACCTACTAAAGGCTGAGAAAGTGCAGCAAGGGAAGGAGGGACACTGAGTTCCTGCTCTCTGTTCTGTCCTGGTGCCTCTCCTCACCCACACTCTCCACCTGTGTTTTTGTTGGTTGTTTTGTTTGTTTTTTTGTTCTTTCTCCACCCAGTGGTTAAATAAAGGTAGGGGTGAAAGAGAGTGAGGTGAGGGAAGGGTACAGGGTAGGCATCATTTAGCTGAGAAGCATCGTGCTCTTTGGACTGGAAAATGGTTAAACTCAATTCTTTCCCTATGAGCGCTTGTTTGCCATATTGAGAGATTTCTTGCTGAGCTCCCTCCTCCTAAAGTTCTCTTGATCCACATGGGATGAAACTGTATTCCAGGTAGTCATTGGAACTTCTTCATGGTCCCTGGCCCTTGGAGTGGTACCTACCCTGTGTCTCCTGAAGTGTCTCACTGCTCCATTGACCCAAAACAATACCACACAGAGCCTCCCGAGCAGTCCGTGGGAAACACTATCACATGTCTTCTCCTGCCAGCTCAGGGGTGTGTGCTAGTCTGTTGTCTTTCACCACCACAGCAGGTAGACGTCTGCTCTGTTTCTAGATGCCTAAGCTTAGGACAGTCTCAGGCTCACCATTCCAAGAATCAGACTTTAGCGTACACAGGTCAAGCATTAAATAATTTTCTGAAACATCCCCCTTGTTTGGTGTGTGTGAGGAGGAGCATCCCAATCCACTCACCCATGGGAAAGTGAAGAAAACATGAGAAGACAGGAAACTGCCTCAATAAAAGAAAAAAAAATTCTTCCTGCTCTTCTCACAAAAATCCTCTTTCTCCTGGTTTTATTTCCTGGATCTGACTGAGCGGACAAGGGATTCTGGAACAGTTTCTGGGATCATTCTCTCTACAGCTCTGCACATGAGATCAGGACCTATCTCCCACCCTTTTGTGCTACTATCTATCAGATAAATGTCTTGGTAAAAATCGGGTTAGAGAGGGTCCCGGTCTAGCCTCCTGTTTTAGTTAGCTCTTCTCTTTTCTTTTTCTTTTTTCTTTTTTTGCTGCTGCAACTGAAAGACCTGACAATAACAATTTCGGGAGGAAAAGCTTATTTTGAGGGCTCACGGTTTCAGAGGTCCTAGTCCATGGAAGGCTGGCTCCATTCCTTGGGACTCAAGGTGAGGTTGTACATCATGGCTCCAGGGAGCAGGGAGCTCTAGGTGTCACATTGGGAAGCAGAGCAGAGAAAGAAGCTCCACTCCAGAAAATACACCCCAAAGGCGGCTTCCCCATGACCCACCTCCTCCAGCCATGCCCTTCCAGCTTGCATTTGCCCCCGATTGGGTTAAGGCTTTTCTAACCCAATCCTTTCACTCAGCCTTCCTGAAATGTCACATGTGAACTTTTGGGGGACACCTTTCACTCAACCATAACACTTCCTTTTGTAGTAATATTCGGATTATAGGAAATGAATGACTTCATTCTGCTGACATACATGAGAGGTTTTTGTTCTTCCTGAATAAAGTCAATCTTCTGTTGGTATGGCCCCATCTTTTTACATAATGTCCCTTGAAAGTCATATTCCACTTAACCTTTAGTTTATTCCTTTATGTCTGATAGACAGGTGATTTATTCGACTCTTGGAACAGTGGCACTTGAGACATATGGCTTCTAGGCATGGCCTCCTAGTATACCGCTGTATTAGGAAATCCACATTCTCTGTGTCTAGTATGTCCCCTCTCAGAAAGTAGCCTGGATTCAACAGATTACTTGCCAATACACGCAAGTGTTGAAAGAGAGAAAGAATGAACTCCAGACCAAAGTGGCCATGCAAAAGTTTTTGGATGAAGCCACTTCTTTGTAACCATGCTTATATCTCCAGGTAATGAATCTTAACCAATAACTTTTCTAGAAGCTCTAAGCTTGTGCTGAGCCAGGGCATTGAAACCAACACATTAATAATTGACTCTCAAATTGATGAAAGTTTAAGGCCTAAAATCAACCTAATACTTAAATTCTTCTGTGGGGGAAAAAGCATGGCTTGGATTTCGAATTTTACACTGCCCTAGTTTTAAAGACGATGCTAAAACATGGAGTCACCAGGATTGACCAGGACAATGTACAAAGGCTTGTTCAATGGGCTGGGGTGCTTTCAAATGATCAAATAATTCCTTGATTTTTATAGATTTTATAAACTGTTTTAACATTTCCCAATTACTTTTTGCTAAGACCAGAGAAGAATACATCAGGCCCTGCTACTCTCTTACATCAAGTGGTGTAGATTAATTGGTCCCAGCTTGCACTGCTAGTGTTGAATCAACACGGTCTGGCTGCCTTCTGTAAAATGCCAACGAATGGATCAAAGCCTCTGGAGAATGACCCCTATTTTCCCCCAAACGTGTGTGGGTTTTTGGAAATCCATATTGCCTGCCTCTTTAAATGTCTGTGAGTCATTGTCAGAAGACAGTTCCCATCATTTTTACTTGAGTCCATCTTGCTCCAAATTTGCAACCCTATAAACCATCTGAGCATTCCACACCCGTGAGGTTTTCAGTGGGTTGTCTAAGTGTCTAGCCAGCGATGTGCACTCTAACTCTGCCTTTGCCACCTCTGTTTCCAGGCCCACCTCTGTCTTCAGCCCCATCCGAAGAAAGTCAGCTGGGTGCTGTGTGCCAGTCTTCACCTGGCTTCCCACAGCTGGTCAACTTGCAGACAGTCTGCTTCCTAGAAGAAGATGCTGAGAAAGAAAGCCTGGGTCAGACAGGCTCTGAATTAATATCAATTATTTGCAATAATATCAGATTAATATTTGATGATGGTCAATGCATATAATAGTTAGCATTTTAGACATTCATAAGTTACAATCCAGCAGCATTAAATACATTCACAGTTTACACATCTCAGCCAGATATGCTCTGAATTAATATTATTAGTGTTAATAGTAGTGGCTATTAGTATCATTAGCAATTTTAGTGTTAACACATTAATATTGACTGTGATCAATGCATATAATATTATTTTAGATATTCATACGTATAGCATTTGGTGGCATTAAATACATTCATGTTTTGTAGAACCGTTGCTGCCATCAACGCCCAAAACTTTTTCATCATCCCCAACAAAAACCCTGAACCATTAATCAGTAACTCTTCTTAACTCCCTCCCTCAAGATAAGATTTGCATTAATAATAATAAAAGATACCCCCATGGGTTGTAAGAGCTTGCAGAGCCCCAATCCCTGCAGGCTGCTTGGGAATTTCTCTGTAGACAACTGGGTGGGCAGAATCAATAAAATAAAAATGCCAAACACTTTTTTGTGTGACCATGAGGATTGGCTGGGGGAATGATATGCTTTCAGTTGATGTAAGAAATTTTCAGGTTTGTAATGTGTGGTTGGTTGCAAATTTTTCCTCCATTTTCAGGCTAATTAAATAATGAGCAAAGAAGTGGAGGGCGCAGCCACCGTGGCTCTGACCTGGAGGAGAAAGTGGTGACTCCTTAAATCCTAACAGCTAATCTCAGCAAAGACCCAATGTGCAACCCCGTAACGTGCACCTTGCTTTCCACAGAAGCTACAAAGTAAGATCCGTGGACAGTCCGGACACTTCAAAGATCCTGGCTCAGAAGTAGACCAGATGACAAGTCATAACCATTCAGAGCTGGCCTCCACCCCGTTCTCTGCCGCTCAAGAAGGACCCTCCCACCAGCCTGGCTCTGCAAAAGGACAATTCATTTTAACTGGCTGAGCAGCTCCAGGGGGACAACAAAACAAACAAGCTCTGTGTCCCACAGTAAATCGTCTCTAGCTGAATGGTGTCTGGTTCCTCTCTGGAAAGAATGTTCTTCGCTGAGTTGCAGTTTGCCAAGGGTCAAATATGACAGAAATGAAGTGCTGCTAATAGTGATGGAAAAGGATTCCTACTGTTTGTGGCCAATGCTGGGTATTGGAAAGGCCATATTTATGGGCCAGAAAACAGCAGGAGCCAGTGAACTTTCCCCAAGACTCACTAAACTTTGAGTCACCTCTGCTCCCCCAGCCCTTCCGTCAGCCCTGTTTGGGGGAAACTGATATTATAATTGCTAATCTCAGCCAGGGCCTAATGTGCAACCCGAAGCTCTCCGGGCCTTGGGTGCAATTAGGGCGGAGGGCAAGGCCCGCAGACTCTGGCGGGCTCCGCCCCCCGCCTCCCCAAGCAGCCTGCTTGGGTTTCACCCACGCCCTCGCAGCCTCGCTAGACAGGTAACTGAGCAGTGCCGGCCTCCCGGCCTCCAAAGAGGGGAAATTATTCCTGCCCAAACTGGCTGGGAGCTATTAAAGGTTTAAATGTCACCTCAAAAAGAACTCTTTGCTAACCTTTAAGTGGTGGCGTCTCAAGGACTGTTTCAAGCAGGATTTGCCTGCTCCCAGGGAGTCTGGAGCGCTGACAACGCATTTGTAGGTGCTGTTTCCGCACCCCTCCCTTTCTCTTTCTCCTTTCAGGGAATTATCATTGTACCTTCAAAGGCGGAATTTGTAGGCCAACCGGCACCTGCCGGACTGAGCTTCCCAACCAAGACTCTCCTGGCTGAGTGTATAATTTCATTTAATCCTAAATAGCCCCCTTTGCCTATTGTCGACAAATTCCCTTTAATCCTAACCACCACTTACAAGAATATTTACTATCAAAAGGAGACAAATCGCTATTTAACTGTGGATTTACTCAAGTCTGAAACTATGACATTGACATACGGGAAAATGATAATATGTAAATAAAAACTGGAGACAGATTTATCCCCCGAGAAAGCTGGGCAGAGCGGTGGATTAAAGTCATCTGTGATCTACTTTGAGTGGCCTCAATTCAGGCCTGGCATTCAGTTATGACCAACAACCCCATTCATTCTGCTTTCTTCAATTCATTTGGCCCCGGTTCTCAATGACCCACTGTTACCAGGCATACACCTCTGATAAGTAGGCCTTGATGTTTACAGCACTCTGCAGCAGAATAAATGCAAACCACACATTATTTATGGGTGTTCACTCTTAGCTTAAGGGGCATTTGTCAGGAGAGTGAATACAGGTAGAGTAAGTAGATGTGTTAGCTCAGACAGCTTGGTTTCCAGAAGCTAACTGGAAAAAAAAGAGCTAAATAAAATACCACCCCCATGACAACAGCTTTCAATTATTTCCCGTGATCCTGAATTCCTCCCAAAGAGTTAAAGGAAATCTATACCAGATGGCATTTTTCTGCATGCGCCAAATGCACCAGCCATTCCTGACTCTTAGTGATGGGCAACTATGCCAAAGACGGCTGACCCCCAACGCCTCCCTCTGCTCACAGGTCATCAGTCAGCTTTCTAGATATGAAGCTGAAATGTAATTAGAATAGTTAGAAATGGAGGTCTTGCTTTTTTTGTTTTTCTGGAAAATCAGAAATTAAGCAAATTGTGTCTTGTGCTCCTTTGGAGCAGAGATCTAATGAGCCTAAGCCAGAATTGGAAAATACTGAGCATGTGACATATCATTTATATAACATGCTGACAATCTTTTCGTTTGAGAGTATCTCAAAATATATAACATCTGTAGCAACTCCCATACATATGGAAGGTGGGACATAAAAATCACTGTATTCCAACAAAACTTTAGAATAATTGCATTGAATCCATTCATATAAGGAAGACTTGGTGTATGTTAATCATAGTCTCCCTTAAATTGTCTTACCCCAAGACACACAAGTCTGAGAATGAGGACAAATGTAATCCTTTTGAAAAATCCAAAACTGATCTGACATCCCTAACTTGAAAAGTACATTAACTGATAGCAGGGGTTTTGTTTGTTTTGCTAATTTATTATGAGAAAATTGTTGTCTACATGATACACATAGGATTGGAACAAACGTATTCTTCATTCACAACTACATATGGAGAAGTTAAAGGAAGGACATTAAACATACGCTTCCTTCTATCCAGGAAAACACATTCATGAGGAAGAGTCGAATATCTAGCTTATGTATTCACCAAATTGTTCTTTGAACCTATTTTCTTATCATATAGCTTAATTTTATTAATGGGTAAAGTGGTTTATTGTGTTGTTTACTCTCTTGGAAGCTGGGTTTGATCCTGTTTTAAATTTATGATGATCTGAGGACAACTCTTGGTGATAAAGCACAGAAAATTATTTTGCAGAGATCAATCCCTGGTTTGGAGAAGTGGCAGGAAAAGGTGGAGGATGGAGAAGAGGACAGTAATAAAATGTGCTGATTTCAAACTATGGAATTCCTCCTCAGTGTGCTACTTGAAGACAGTCACGTCCCAAATCACTTTGGTTAAACTCAGTCTTTGGGCAATTCATATTTGCAGTTGTTTATTTATTTTGTTTGTTTGTTTTTGTTTTTTTAATAGAAGGTAGAACAAAATACCAATTCAATCCAAGAAGAAACTTGACTGACCGAAGAAAACAAATGTCCATGATTCATTAAAGATATCTGTGCTTAACTAAATATAGGAATCCAGAGGTTGGAGGTTGAGGCAGGGAGGGGCCTCCAGATGGTTACAATAAGACAATTTATTAATTATAATTTAGAGTCAGAAAGTCTTGAAAGAGTGGGATTTGGGTTTTCTTCTTCTATGGTACCTGCTAGAAAAACAAAAACACCTCATTTTATTATTCAATTTTTTTAATGGATTAAGTTTTAGTTGCTCTGGGATAAAACTTGTGGGCTGAACAACATATTCATCAAGTAACCAAGGAGAGAGTCTTCGAAAGGCTTATATTTGCTGTTGATATCCACTTAACCAATCACCGGATGGCTCAGCAATCACCAAACTGGTTGAGACTTGAAGAAAGCGGATCTTGCCCTGAGATGTATAAAGGAGAAGTTCTGCAAACCACATCGTCTGTGAGTGACAGAGAAGAAGTTATGAGTCTTTCTTTTGAACTGGGTGTAGAATCAGTTTGGGCAAGGGTGTTTTGCATGCATCTTCTGGATTCCTGGTTTGGGGAGTAGGATGGTGTTAATGACCCCATTAAGGAGAAATGAGCATCTTGAAGTTCCAGCCTAACCCCTAACAGAGTAGCTGAGAGGATCTCTTCCCTTTGGTTACCATAGAGAATCAACAACAACTGATGGTCATAAGTTAACAAGCTAATATTTCATCCCTGGATACCAGAGCATTAATGGCTAAATATGCCAGTGGAGGGAAGGAGCACATATGCGGCTATTTGCCTGACACAACTTCTGCTGTCATGGCCTATTAAAACCAGTTTACATGTGCATGTCGAATTTGATGAATATGTATGTGACCCTTTCCAGAGTCATCACTCATTGGGCTGTGGCCCCCATGGCAGGAAAAACAGCACCTCTCATTAAACACAGCATGAGTTACAGGCATGTTATGTTAATATTTCTTCAGAACTTTAGGGGGTTTTCGTCTTGTTCTAATAAATCGTGTGAAGAAAATCATTTAAAAGTATAATTGATTTAAAAAAAAGAACACTTTTTTTCCCCTAATTTTCATCTTCAGTATTTTATTTGGTGTTTGAGTTCTGGAAGTCTCCTTCCTCAGGAAGTTGTAAGACATGCTTATGAATTGTGCTTTGTATCACTCATTTGGGACTGGAGAGGTAGGCCCCCTCCTCAGCAGGAAGTCTAGCAAGCCTTCACCAGAGACCTCCCTGCCTGGAACTCTAAAACTCGTGGAAGACAGTGCTCCCTCTGAATTTTTGGAACATAAATGAGTCACTTATTAACTCATACTCTTACTAGTGGGCAGGGTGCATAGTAGGTATTCAATAAATGATAGTTACCCTGATAACTATTAGTTAGATCACAGAGTTAAAGTAATTTTTTTTTTTTTTGTACTAGGGAAGATAAGAGCTTTTCTGAAAATTTCTTTCAAAATGTCTAGGGGAAAAAAGTGTTATTTTCCTTTAATAAGTTCATATATGATATAGAAGCAGTAATTTCAAAGGATTTTTTTTTTTTTTTTACCAGAATTCCAAAAAGGTCAAACAGAGGCCTGGTTACTCACACAGCACTCTCTTACTCTCACTTCGGTCAAGCCTTCAAATATTGCCTCTCCCATACCCACCCTGCTCTGCTGGCCCTCTTGTGGTGTCTTCCAAGTAGTCAAACGCTGTTTGAGGGCAGGAATACTTGTTAAAGCTCTTTTGTAACATTACAGAAAATTGACTTCCTAATTTTTAACCCCGTTAGACCAAAAATGTTGAAGAGCAGCTTCTCTAAATATGGGTGCTAATGTGCAGGATCCTTATTAATCTGTGGCTCAAAAATACCTGCGTATTTAGCCACCATTAAGAGTGGAGAGAGAGAGAGGGAAAGAGAGAGAGAGAGAGAGGGAGGAAGACACACACACACACATACACACACATACATAGTGGCTATAGATAGAAGAGAGAATTTTTGGTGAGGAAAACAACATCAACTCATAAGAGACGGTCAACTGAAAGGTAGCAAACATTTTGTTTTTGCAAGGGCTTCCTGGACAGCTACCATGATTCAGTGGCGCTGAATTAGGAGCTTAAAGTTTGTGTTCTGATCCTGACTAAGTCTGGCTACAGGGCCATACAGCATTTTCATCTGAGACCTCAATCTTCATTTATAAATTATGACAAAGTCCTCAAGATCTAGAGTTGTCTTCTCAAGAATTTCACTCTGCTTGGTCTCAGCTACTACCATGTATCTGAGGATTGGAAAAGATTATTATTCTTTAACCTTCAATCATGAGTCTACTCTGTGAACAGGACATGGCATTTTAGATATTTCTCAAAAGAAGGCTACAGGCCTACTCACATTTCTGCCCTCATGTCACCAATGCCATATGCAATCCTTGACTCCGGAAATGAGCTCCTCTGTGTGCTATTTGGTAGTCAACTCAGACCTCCAGGCAGTGCTGAGGATCCCTTTTGAAATTTCTCATTGTTGTCACCCATGTTCATAGCAACTCCCATAGGGTGGAAAACCAGACTGCTCAAGCTGGAAAAGTCCATCTGCTAAAGAAATAGTAGGCCAAATTCCTACTATTGGTCAGGTCTTGTTATTAGTGCTTTAACTTTTTGTTCTTTCTTTGTGCCACTCCATTATTAGGTAAATGCTATTATCATGCTTACTTTGAGCAGAGAGAACTGAGATGCAGAGGATAAGAAATTTGCCCAAAGTCACACAGAACTGGAAAGGGAAGAAGATTGGTTTGATTTTAAACTTGACCTTCAAAGTTGACCTACAGTATCTACAGCTGGCCTCAGAATCCAGATTTTTCTTTTTCTTTTTTCTTTCTTTCTTTCTTTTTTTTTTTTTCCTTTTGTTACTATGCCACAGCCTGTGTCAAACTTGTTCTCCTAGGTGGACAATTTCTCTTGAAGGTAGATAGAATGGTGTCCTCTATAATAGAAAACCACAAGCCCAAACAAACAAACAAACAAAAAATAGAAAAATAGATTTAGTTTTTTATCAGAGAAATCCTTTTCCCATTCCATTTCTCTTGCGGATATCAGGTTTCATTAACATTGAAGATTCTGTTATTGCCTTGTCCCAGTGTGTGAGACCAATTTCATTGGAGCCCAACTTTCCAGCCTCAGGTAGAATCCCAAAGATGCCTCAGGGAGCGCTTAGGTGGGAGGCTCTCTCTCAGGATTTGTATGATTACTCTTCCTTCGCTTGAGACACCCCCAGATGAATGAGCGGTAGCCTTCAAAGCCAAGGCAATCACTAGCACTGTGTGTAAATCTAGCCCCAGAGCTGCCAACAGACGGTGCTGGATAAAGTCTGTTCTGCTCCCTGCCAACCAAATGGGCCCCATAATATAAGGTTCCAAGTTTTCTCAGTTTAATAAAACTTGGCTGAATGAGACAGTGGAGCCATGAAATTTGCATTTATCTTGTGCACCTGACACTTCCCATCTTGATGATAGAGTGCATCTCTCATGTCAGATTGCTCTTGGCTCTTAGGGAGGACAGAAAGGCAGGGTAGAGGTTGGTTGTGGAACATGCTAATCAAATCCAGGAAGAAGAGTAAATCTGTAGGCATGAAAGATGGAAGGCTAGGTATGGGAGGAATGGAGAACTGGGGACTGGGAAACACTGTGCCTTAAGATAAAAGAGCATTCCAGAGCCCCTTGTGCATTCGGCCATCAGTCATCTCCGCTTTTCAGGGACAACCTTTCTGTTGACCTCCAGGCCCTGGCATGCTGCATCCTTACAGCTGCTGCAGGGAAGCTGATCTGCTTTCACAGCCCACCATTGTGTGTACTTTCAGAGTGAGCCTGAAAAAGACAATTGACCTACAGTGTCTACAGCTTGTAGTAATGAAATGATTGTGCTGCACTTTGGGTTAGGGGTTTTGAATGGGAAGAGTGAATTTTCTGAGTGCGAGGGAAAAAAGAAAGAAAAACTCCCACAAGGGAAAATTTCCTTATCTGCTCCTTCGTTCATCTGGCTTAAAAGTCCTCAACTTAGTTTTTGTAAAAACAAAAACACCCTGTGGTGGTTAAAGGGTTTGGACTGAAGAACAGAGGGTCTGCAGAACAGTTCAGATCCCAGATCAACCATTTACTGGTGGCTGAAGTTCTGAGTATTCCGTCACTACGTTTTCTCACCAATAAAATAGGAACATCAGAGGAAGCATCTAATGGGACTGTCATGAGGTTCAAGGTGATATATGCTACATGCCTGGCGTAGTACCTGCTATTCCACGGATGTCAGTAACACCCTGTCCTCCAAACTGTGGAGAAATGCTGGCTATTCCAGTGCCTAATGTATCTGTTTTTCAATGTTTTGGTAAGATTCATGATATCTGAATAATTATTGCAGTTAGGGATGGGAGGAGACTGCCTTTTTTAAAAAAATTACATATCTTACTACAATTCTTTTATTGCTAGATGTCACATTGTTCCCAACTAGATCTGAACTTTTGGGGATCAGATTTCCTACACTCAATAAAAGTTTGGCAAGTATTTTGCTACTACCACCTTGGTCCTACCCATTATTCCAAATATTTCTTGGCTGTGTTTTCCTTCAATTCTGCCTTGTTCTTACTGCTTCTACCTCCTCTGATCTTTGAGAACTTTTCTTAGGATGTTGCGGGATACATCACATCAAAGAATGCATGCCAAATGGGGGTATCATCTATCATAGTGAGCAAACAAGCAGGGGAGAGAGGGTGATATGCAGAGATTCTAAAGGTGACAAGGGATTTTATTAGAAGAATTAAAGAAAATGTATTCTTTTGGTGAGAAAAAATGTTAAGAGATTGCAAATGAAATTTGAAAGTGAACCTGTTTATTGAATCATTCATTTATTTATTAACTTTTCTACTAATTATTCACCATGTGCTAATCCATGCTGAGCGTGGATTGTTTAACTTTTCAATCTGCTTATATCTTTCAGTAATAGCTATATAAAGTTAAATTTTATTATATTCACTGAACCAATAACAGACTTTCAGAGTTCGGAAATGCTGAACTTCTATGTTCCAAATTTTGTGTGTGATATAAGGCCATAGGTGGCAAGCAAATATTTTTTGAAATTAAAGTGCTAATAACTACCTTGCCTGTTTCCTGGTGGTTTAGGAAAATCTTCCCTGGTTTTCAAAAATACCAAGTAAGGCAGACATTACTCACAAAGAGAATAAATAAAATCTGCCATGAAGACCACAGGGATGAGTGACACAAAATAGCCATTTCTTTGAGAGTCAGGAAGTATCTAGTTCATACTATGAACTGATATTCCAATAAAAGACAATTGGTGTCAAAATATATTGCTGAGGAGAGTCCTCATGTTTCAGGCTTCAAATTTATTCCAAAGCAGTTCTTGCTTCACAAAAATAATATTGAGGTGACCTATTCTTTGCCAATCAAAATAAAGCAAAGAAATGTTAGCTCAAAGATATTTTCACTCTAGAAATATATTGTCGGTTATGTGTGTGAGCATATATGTGTGTATATGTATTTTCACAAAAATACAAAAATTATATGTATACATTAATTTGTATAAAATTATTTGTATACATTAATGCTAAACTTTAATGATGTACAACCTTGAGATAATAAAGAACATTCTTGCTTCAATATCATTTGCTAAATAAAATATGACTTGAATCATAATGATGATAAAAGGTGGACTTTAAACCAGCAGTAAGAAATTATAACTTAGAATACCTTATTGTGGGGAAAGTGAAGAGAGATGAGTTACTTACACATCCTTTCTTGAGAATAGACACTTATTGCAGTTATCATGAATTAGACTAATTTCAAACAAAAATCCATTAGAAGATGTCATGAAAGAAAATGCCCTATTTATAAAAGTAATCAATAAGATAAAAGAAAATGAATAAACACAATGATAAATGAATTAGCTCTCTACATAAAGAAATATTTTAAGTGTTACAAAAAATCTCAATAGAAAACTTGAATTAACAAAAGGCATGACACATTCTTGGAGAAGAAGACTCAGCATCATAAAGATGTAAATGCTCCCTAAGTCAATCTCTAAATTTAATGTGATCTTGATAGAACTAAGATTTTAGAAAAGTGATAATCTGATTCTAAAGTTCATATGAAAAAAGAATGAAAAATAATAATAATAATTAAAAATTCAAGAAAAAAGAAAAATGAGGTTTAACTACCCCTTATATGTATGGAATATTATAAAGACCTCCAAATGAAAATGATTTGGCATAGGAGTAAAAACAAACAAAAGAGCTAAGTAGAACATTCAGTTAAAAAGTATAAACACATGTGGAATTTAATATGTGATTAAAGTATCATCTTAAATCAGTGGGGAAAAGAACTATACAATAAATGATATTAGAGCAATTGGAAAGCCAAGGGGAAAAATAATTTGGACCTATACCTCATAATTTACACCAGGACGAATTCCAAGTGAATGGAAGATTTAAATGGTAATAATGAAGCCATAAAAGTTCTTGCAAGAAATATGGGGAAATTCCTTTATAATTTAAAGTAGAGGATGTATTTTTAACTGTGACTTAAACTACACAACCATAAAAGATATTGATAGTTTGGGTTATATGATATATAAATAAATTGGTTGGGGGAAATAAAATATTTAGGAATAAATTTAACCAAGAAGGCAAAAGACTTGTATGCTAAAAACTGCAAAACATTTGTTATGGTTTGGATTTGGAATGCCCCCTAAATGTTCATGTGTTGAACGTTGGTCCCCAATGCGGCAATGTCAGACGTAGGGCTTTAGGGAGACAATTGGATTGTGAGGGCTCTGACCTCATCAGTTGCTTTGTTTTAAGGAGTTGGAAACTGTAGGAGGTGGGGCCAAGAGGAAGGAGTGGGTTATTATTGTTTCATGCCTGTGGGACTGTGTCTTGTCCCTGGACCCTTCCTCTCTCTTTCTCAGCCATGAGGCGTGCATCTCTGCTCTATTGCACCCTCTTTTGCATGATGCTCTGACTCATCACAGGCCCATAGCAAAGGTGCCAGTCAACCAAAGCTGGAAATATCTAAAACCGTGAGAGAAAAAAACGTCCTCTCTATAAGTTGTTGTCTTCAGGTATTTGGCCAAAGAGTTAATAGAATATTGATTAAAGAAATTAAAGAAGACTGAAATAAATGGAGATAGTCTGTTCATAGTTTAGAAGACTTAATATTGAGATGGTAATATTTCCCAAAGTGATCTACAGAGTCAAAGCCTTCAAGATGCCAAGAGAAAAAGTGATCCTCAAATTCATATGGAATCATAGGGTGCTCCAAATAGCCAAAATAATAGTGATTACAGAAGAACAATTGGGAGAACTTGTACTTCTCAATGACATCTGCAAAGCTATAGTAATTAGAACAATGTAGTACTGGCATCAGGATCAATATAGACCAGTGAAATAGAGTCAGGAGTCCAGAAAGAAACCCATCCATCATAGCCAATTAATTTTTGACAAGAGTGTCAAAATCATTGAATAGAGAAAGAAAAGTCCCTTAAACAAAGTCCTGAATCAACTGGAAATCTACATGTGAGAATATTCCTTTGGATCCCTAATGTACAGCTGATATAAAATTCAACCCCAAATTATCAATGATCAAAATAAAACAACTTAAACTATAAAATTCCTAGAAGAAAACGGAAGTTTTTTTGCATTTGCTTCAAATACTGTGCTTGGAAGGATATTATAAGAATGGTGAAAACAGTGAAAAGAAACTACAGATTGGAAGAAAATGTTTGCAAATCCCATATATGATAAAAGTCTAGTATTTGGAAACACATGTAGAACTCCAAACTCTCAAAAAAATATATATATATATGAAAAAATTAGTGAAGAACTTGAATGGACAATTCTCTAAAAATTATATATGAATAATGAATAATAACATGCTCAACACCATTAGTCAGTAGGGAAATGCAAACCAAAACCACAAGACTGTACCTCACATCTACTGAGATGACTATTAAAAAAAAAACTAAAAGTAAGTATCAGTGGGGAGTGGAGAAATTGGAACTCTCCTACATTGTAGGTGGGGTTGTAAAATGGTGCAACCAGGGTAGAAAACAGGCTGGTAGTTCTTCAAAGATTTAGGCAGATATCCAGTGATGCATGACTGGATAAACAAAATACAGTATCTACATACATTAGAATATTATTCATGCAGAAAAAAGGTTTGAAAACATACTGTCACACTCTACCACCTGGATGAATCTCAAAAACATTGGGCCAAGTGTAAGAAAACATCACATATTGTAGAATAACAGACATATAAAATATTCAGAATAGGTAAATCCAAAGAGACAAAAAGTGGATTGGTACTTGCCAGTGGGAAAATATTGGGAATTAAAAAATGACAGCATATGGGCATGAGTTTTCTTTCAGATTGATGGAAATATTTTATAATTAGATAGAGGTCATGATAGTGCGACATTGTGAATTTATTAAATGCCACTGAATTGCACACATTAGTGTGGTTTGTTTTATGTTCTATAGATTTCACTTCAAAAAAGAGGTTTTATCCAAACCAAAGATATTGGCATAAAATAAGAATTTCATTTAACAATAATGTGTCAATATTGGTTCTTTATAAGATGTTAATAATAAGGGAAACCAGGTGGGTATCTGAGAACTCTCTGAACTTTTTTTCAGAATTTTTCTTTAAATCTAACTATGTTAAATTGAAAGCTTTATTTTTGTAAGAAAGAAAAAATTAAAGATGTAAAATAATTCAGAAAACATGTTTGCAACTTATATGAGCAACTAAGGGCTAATTTTTCTAATTTGAAAAGCTTCTGGGTCAGGGATATGGCTTGGGGCTACATTATGTGCTTAAATATATTCCAGGGCCTGAGCCTGGGTTTGATGTCCTGCACCAGAAACAAACAGTATAACAACAACAACAACGAAACCTACTAAAAATTAAGAGAATGCCACATATCCAACAGAATAATAGGCAAAGAAATACTTCCAAAAAGTAAACCAGAAAGTTTGTTAACAGATAAACACAAACATTTCTTAAATTTAAAAAGAAATGTTTACTTTTTCATATAAAAAGAAAAATACACATTAAAAATGACCTTGAAACATTTTCACTCACAAAAATGACAAAACTCTAATAGTTTGACAGCAGACTCATTTGGACGGTCGCATAGAAATAGGCATTCCTGAAGGTTCTGGGTGTAAACTGATATAAATCTACAGAGGATAATTTTTCAATATGCATCAAAATTGCAAATGAATATACCCATTGACCCAGCAATTCCAATTATAGTAATCTGTCTTAAAGATAAACTACATCCCAGAAGAAATGACATAAGTACAAGTTTATTTCATTGGTGTTATTAATAGTGAGAAGTTAGAAAAAAAAACTAAGTCTATTGGGGCTGTACAAATATTATTTATAGTACAACCAGATAATGACATGCTATGCAGCTTTAATAAAGAACAAGGCAATTCTCTACATACCAACATAAAAAGATTCTAAGATTTTTTTGTTAAGTGGCAACAGTAGAATAGCATGTATAAGTGCTGATTCTTTTCTGTTGAAAAAGGAAGTAGGTAGAAAATGACAAAATATTTATATTCATTTGTATATTCATCAAGAAATCATTGTTGTATAACAACAGTGATTTCACTGGGGAGGAGGAGGATGATCACACTGCAGATAGGGAGATGATAAGTGCATTGGAGACCAGGGGAACATTTCATTAAACACTTACCAATTTTTTGAACCATGTGAAAGCATTACCTATTTAAAGTTAAATTAAAAAATATTTAGGTGACCAAGACAGAGAGAACTAATGCATATTGGTGGAGACTTTCTCAGATGAGGGAAGATGTACAAAAAAAAGCCATTATATCCAATCAAACCACAAAATTCCATCTTTTGAAAAATTGTTAAGGTAGATGAAAGTGTCCCCAAAATTTGCCTTCTTGGACTTGGAAACAAAGACCATTTTTTTTCAGGTGACCATTTTGGTTGCTGGGCTAGACTCATCATTTATACCTCAAACTCCACCCCATGATGCCCCCTGCTCTGTATCCAGTGCCCAGGACTCTGCCTGATTCCAGAAAATTGCTAATGGACATTTAGTGAATGATTAAGTTGAGAAAATTTCTACCACAGTATAGTAAATGATTTTAATCATAAATATCAAGTCAGTGGTCAAAGGAGAATGAAAAATGATGTTTTGAAGTGAAGTGTCCAACTTTAACTTGACAATGGCTTAGAATGTAAAGACACAAATTTCTTTTTATTTACCTAAAACTCAAGTGTAGTTCTGGGAGTATGAATTTTAGAAAATACTGTCTAATATCCTCCAAAACCCCCCAATCTTTTTTCTATCCAGTAGAATGGTAGGAAGTACTTGTATAATTTTTCTAGAATCCTTTATCAAATTCTCTATATATCTTATGTCAGGGACATGGAAGTACGAACATTAGTGGCTGATATTGACTATATCTTGGTGGAAAAGCAAGTGAGATAGTTGCTTCTATGGAGTACTATTGTTTCCTTGAATATTTGGCTTATTTAAAAAATTACCATTTGAATCATTTTGCATGTATTCTTAAAGCCTTTGAGAATTCCATCTAAGTATATTAGAACACAAAATCAGAGTGATAACAGAAGAAATAAAACAACTTTAAGAATTGAAAACTTCAAAATAAAAAATAGAAAGAAGAAAATATATTTGATCTTGCTTTACATTACTAATTTTTAATTGTTTATAATAATAACACGTGAATTCCCACCATTGTTAATGCTAACAAAGGATCTTTGGATTTGATTTTTAAGACTGGTGCCTAATGACTCAACACTGGGACAAAAGATGGCTATGAACATTTTAAAAAGAGTTTACTAGTATCAGTTATCTTCTCCGTGTGTGTGTGCATGTATGTGTGTGAGTGTATTGTGTGTGTGTGTGTGTGTGTTTGTATCCAAAGGGCTTTACAAAATATTTTACTGTAGGATGAAGACACATTTTAAGCAGCGCACCTATCAATGGGAACAGACTTTCCTGTCTCAGATTTCCTAGGTATGATGAAAGAGACTGATTTGGGATGTATGTGTATCCAGGTATCACCTGCAACTGTGAGGCAAGAATGTAATGAATTTAACTCTCCAGGGAAATTCAGCTCATTTCAGGAGCACTGCATTCATTTGGGGAGTTGGGGAGAGGGGGAAGGAGACATGACTATCAAATATATCCATCCATGGTATCCAGTTGCATAGAAAAGTATGTCAGTTAAAATATGTTAAATCAATTTCACAGGTAATGCTAAAAAAACAGCAATGTTGACAAGTAGATAGAAATCACTCATCTTGACAAGTGATTATGCAGATTAGGAAAGATGCAGGAGTATACTGTACAGCTGAGGAATGGGGACTGAGAATAAATCCCCTGTTGATGTAATGAATAACATGGCAGGTGTGTCCTGTTCTTGGTTAACTCTCTCAGAACTTATGTTAAGGCTACATTCAGTCATTCAAAGATGTGAGAGAGGTCATAAAAATGTTTTGAGGTCCCAGGTTTTGGGTCCCCAGAGAAATTCCAAAATATGCAATATTTCCAGGCTTTCTGAACCAATATCCTATCTTCTTAGACTTCTCTCTCAGGCTTTTGTAACTCGGATTTCAATTGGACTTTTGAATTATTTTATTCTTGGCCATACTCACATTCATATTGAAACAAAGAAGGAGATTATAAAGTGGATTAGATTTCAGTGCAGCCTTGGCTCTGAATTTTTACCAGCTTCTCTCATCACCATGTCTTTGCTCCACTTCTCAGGAGCAAGTACGATTGTGCATATTCATATCGTCAAGGGAAGCTTTCTGATGATTGACATTGCTTGTTTGGTGAGATAGTGAGCTTTCCAGGTGCAGAGCCTCTATTTAGCACCCCCTGTGTCTACCAGTCGAAGATCCAGGACACTGCATGATCCAGGCGCTGGCACACACCCACTGTTGTGGGTGATGGCTTACCATTAGTGACATCTTAGAAATATGCAGTAAGGAATGTGTAAAGGAGAAGATTTTAGCAATATGGGCAAATATCTCCTGTGAACCAGATACTTTATGTCTCAAACTTTTCTTTTCAACAAGCTATGTAACTATATTTGGAAATATATGTTGTTGGTTATCACCTATGAAAGCCGTAGACTTCACATAATTTTCCATGCTGAATTATTTATGTATCCATTAAATGGAACACTTCCCTTTTATACTTGGGGAACCGAGGCCCAGGGGCTAGAAATGTTTGCCCCAAATGACATATCACATGGTCATGCTGGAGAATTTAAGTCATTGTGAAACAAAGTAAATTATGAATGAAATCATGATTTCATTTTCTATGTATCCTTTTAAATGGTGGTGAAAACTAGGCACACCATCTACTGTTAGTTTTCATTGGAATGTCTCTGCTCTTAAGCATGTGGTAGTGGATAGTAAGGTTCAGAATATACTACTACTCTTCCTTAAAGTCACTGTTCTCTTTTTTTAAAATTTTGTTTTTAATTGACCCATATTATCAGATATTTATAGGGTACAGTCTGACATTGAACGCAACTATACATAGTGTAATGATCAAATCAGGATATTTAACACATCCAGCACCTCAAACATTTATCATTTCTTTGTGATGAGAATATTCGAAATCCTTTCTTCTATTACTTTGAAATATAAAATATTGTTAAAATGTCCATCAATAGATGAATGGATAAAGAAAATGTGGTTTACATACATGACAGAATATGACTCAGTCATAAAAAGAGGAAGAAATCTTGTTGTTTCCTGCTGTATAGACCAACTTGGAGGTTATTCTTCAAAGTGAAACAACCCAATCACATTATCACCGTTCTTAATTTGAGTTACATGATGAACTGTCGGATCCTTGAATCCCCTGAATACATTTGCAAGACTTTGTATTTGTATTCACTTTCCTGAGAAAGGGCCAAAATCTTCAGATCATATTCCTACAGGATTTAATGATCCCCAAATATTAAGATCATTAATTTAAAATTTTATGATCTATTTATAAATTACTGTGGATGGGACATATCATCTAATTTGAGATGGATAATAATAGATACCAAAATTATTCATTTATTTGGTATACATATATAATAAATGCTAGATGCCAACTCTAGATGCTGGGGAGATAAGTATGAATAAACTTACAGAGGAGAATTTTGGAAACAAAAGTAAAGCTAACAAAATTGATTTGAGGTGACTCCACATGAAGTTTTCTGGTACTGATTTGACACTTGATCCTTTTCTTCAAAAGGTTATCACTGCTAGTATATACTTTTAATTGAGTTACTATAATAACAATAAATCACTTCAACTAACATTAACTTCTATTGTGGCAGATATAATTAAGAATACATATGTGACTATTTCTGCTTTTTATAATGAGCTTTCATAGTAATCACTATTGGAACTACAATATTAGGTATAATTACCAAGTAATCTACTAGAACCCAGAATTGCTTTATAATTATGTGATATTTTTCTAAGCATATAGCATGTAGTTACTTTGGGAGTAAAACACAACAGTGACATTTAGCAATCCATTATGTCATGATGAAATCTCACTAATAAATGTGAGTTAACATCTATAAATGCTAGGCATTTTAAATTCTACAATAAAGGCAGTCATCTTCCCATTTTTTGAAAAGAAAGACACCTTATTTTAAAGCCCTAATTCAAAGAGGTAAAATTATCTGAACACACAAATCATGTGGTTTTGGAGACAAGAGACAAAGAAGATAGCATTGTCTATGTTAAAAGCAAGTATACTTGATATACTAGAGTGGAATTTTAAAAAATGGTTGTACCTTGGTTCATAGTTAATTTTTTGGCAGGTATGTCTAAATGCTTCTAATAAAAGCTTTAGGATATGTTTTCCACACCACATGTTCATATGTTTTTTTCAGCAAATAAAATACATTATTTTCTTTTTCTTTTTCTTTCTTTCTTTTTTCTTTTTTTAGCAAATGCAGAACTCTCACTAAATAAAAAATCAAAGAAAAATATGTGGCTCAAGGTCTATGACTTATTGCTTAACAAACAATATCATTATAAAATTTGCCAAAACATTACAGCAATCTACAAGGCAAGAAAACTGCATAAAACAGATAGAAACAGTTTGATATTCAATGGCATAGACAATTAGAAAATTGAAATGATTTAATAAGGTATATTGATTTCCTGGGATTGCTGTAAGAAATTACCACAAATAGGGTGGCTTAAAATAACATGAATTTTTTCTTTCATGCTTCTGGAGGTCAGAAGTCAGAATTCAAGGTGTTAGCAAGATTGGTTTCTTTTCAGAAGCCCTGAGGGTGAATCTGTTCCCCCTGCTTCTCTAACTAGCTTTTGGTGGCTATCAACAATCCTTGATATTCCATTGGCTCATAGATGTGGCACTCTAATCTCCACCTCCACATTTGCATGGACTTCTCAGTGTCTATAGGTCTTCTTTCTGTCTCTTATCAGATCCCTCATCTTTGGATATTGGGTCCACCCTAATCTTGGGTAATCTTGGGTAATCTCATTTTAGTTTAATTACATCGGCAAAAACCCATTCTGAGATTCCAGGTCTTTTGTGGGGACACAGTCAACCCACCACATAAAGTACTGATGTACATATAATATTTCAAAAGGAGTCAGGGCAATGAGGTGTCCAAATGGGGCCAGGAATAGAGATCTTAGGCCTGGAAATGAACTCTAGAGATAACATAGGCGTCTTCCTGCCATTCAATTGTAGGAAATAATCACTACTTATGACAAAAAGCAACTTATTTCAGGAAAGCTAAATGGTTTGACAATTAGGATCATTCAGGAAGTGATAGAAAAGATCCAAAATGTGAGTCATTAGCCTCCCACAGAGAGGTGTTTTTTCCTTCCATCTCATTCAGCAAATGTGAGGGGATTTAAAGGTGGCCTTAGTGGGTAGGTAAAGAGGAAAGAGAAGGAGAAACCTGAGAACACGGCAGGATAAGGAAAATGGGTGTTATTTGGTGATATTTCTTGCGTCTAACCACTTTAACATCCCAGGGAGGTTTAAACTACCACCTTATCTTCATTTCACCATCCAAGTACCACTTTCGCCCACACTCATTTTATCACTGCCCATTTAGCCCTAAGACAGTGTTAAGTAAATATTTTTGAGTTGTAATAAACTAAATTGATTCAATTATGGGTGGGTGCTTTGGGACTCTGCATAGGTTACTTTGATATATGCATAATTTATGTATCAAGGGATTTGTTTTGAAAGCGTGTCTATCTCAGTTTCAGAGTTCAGCAACATTGATTAATTAATTGAACATTGAGACACATACTTGCACTCTTTGAAGAAAAGACAGAGGACGTACATGTGATTCAAGAAAACGATTTTAACAGTCTTTCAGAATGTATTCATTACTTTTGAGCAGAGCTAATCTTGGAGGCTTGTGGGTTTTACAGTCTTTGTTGCAACTACTGTATAATCCCGTTGTCACTGGAAAGATGCCACAGACAGCACCTTAACCAATAGGAGTAGCTGTGTTTCTGTGATACTTTATTTACAAAAATAGGTGGTAAACCTGTGAAGTTTCATGGATGATAGTTTGCTGACCCCTGCTTTTAAGCCAACACGTTTAAAACTCTACTAACCTTGTACATCACCAAACCATCCTGTGGGACATTTTTCAACTTGAGTCAAGGTACCTCTTGTCCTTTATTCAGCCATGCCAAGTCACTGACATGATTTTTTCCTCATTCAGTGTTCATAGCTGAGCAATCTCTGGTTGTCATTAAACACATTATTTCCACCCACTCCTACAGCCATCATCCTGGTTCAGGGAGGTCCCTACATTGTCATGCTATTTCTCCAGGATCTTACTTACTCTTGTTTTTGCTCTTATCCCACCCTCCTTCTTTGATAATGTTCATGATCATAGATGGAAATATCCTTTAGAGATAAAGTTCAAAAATCTTTCAATAAATGAGGATTCCACATAGTAATATATGTTAGAACTATGAAGAATTGGGGGGGGGGACAAAACAAAACAAGTAGCTATTCAAAATAGGAAAAAAAAGTATAGAATAGTATTCGGATCATTGAGCCTATTATTCAAGATTCTAAAATATTGGCTTCAGTTAAATACCAATCAGTTGAGTAAACGTGCATTGGTCAAAGAACAACGTATTTAGGAGGAGTGAGTTCTTTTTTCCCCCAAGTTTAATGAATACAGATTTTTTATTTTTAATTTTTTTATAAATTGAGAGAGAGAAAAAAAGAGAAAATCAATTTAATTTATTTTTTCCATCTGGTTTTTGTTTTTCTAACACTTAGTTGTGAATGCCATGTTTGGATTGGAACCTGGTTCCTTGTGCATACCAGGCAAGCACTCTACAGCTGAGCCACCTCTCCAGCCCCTTTTACTTTTTTTATTGGAGCATTATAGTTAAACATAGTAATTGGGTTCATCCTGAAGAACACATACATGCATGGAAATCAAGAGGGTATGGTTTGTTTGTTTATTTATTTATTTATTTATTATTATTTTTTGTGTGTATGTGTGTGTGTACCAGATATTGAACCCAGAGGTGCTCAAGCTTTGAGCCACATCCCGAGTCCATTTTTATTTTTTCTTTTGAGATAGGGTCTCATTAAGTTGTTTAGAGTCTTACTAAGTTACCAAGGTTGGCTTTGAAATTGTGATCTTCCTTCCTCAGCCTCCAAAATTATAGGGATTATAGGATGAGTTCTTAAAGCAGACTATTTACTTTCAACTTTCAGCTCCATAAGTACTAGCTGTGTGCCTTATATGAGTTACTTAAATTCTTCATTTTGGGAATAGTAATAGTTTCTACCTCTTAGGGTTGATACAAGGATTAAATGATTTTTTCCCAGATAAGTCCAGGCACATAGTAAGTGCCAATATATTTTTCTCATTATTATTGTCATCATCATATCCACCAGACACATGCCAGTCCCATTGCTAGTCCTAAATATTTATTGAATTCCTTTTGTGAAGTAGGCACTAGGTGATGGAGATGTAACAGTGAAAAGATAGACTAAGCCTCTGTCACTCTTGTGCCTATCAGTCATTGGTTTATTCAACAAATATACACTGAGTGTCTTTGATGTTCCAGGCACTTCTAGGCATTGTGACAGCTATTTATTAAGACTGACAAAGTCCCTGCTCTCATAAACTTGTATTTGTTCATTTAGGTGTGGTCTCTTTATTTAAGCTATGTGTCCCTTGGGGCCATTAACTGTATCGTAATCATCCTGTGTCCTAAGAGCCTACAAACGGATTATCACATAGTGATATTGCATAAATATTTAATTAGTAAATAGATAAATGAATGAAAGAATTAAATGAACACCGACATTCATTATGTAAAAAAGAAGTTAGTGTTAACTAATGAAGTTGAATGGCCTTGAAATCAACAGTCCTGGTCAGAAACACACACCATTCCATGAGCTTCTCACTGAGGATCCTAGCATTCACCCGGCTTTCAAATTTAGAGGCTCAGGTTTCACAGACTGTGTGCATGACAGCAGGTGCATGAAATGGAATCTCCTCAAAAATCATGATTTCAAATCAATATGTGAAGCAGAACATGGGACTTGCTGCATGGTTTGCGAAAACAGAGATTCTGCCTAAATTCCTTAACTCAGGTTTGCTTTCTACCTGAAGCAAGGATGCAGGGTCTGGAATTATAAAAAGAACATGGTGACAACATCTAAAAAAAAACTTCCTTGAAGTCTTGGCTAAATTAATTATGTTTTTCATTCAATTTGAAATAATGACACTGATAAAAGCATAGAAACATGTCATAGAAAGAGGGAGGGAAAGAGAGAGAGAGAGAGAGAGGGAGAGAAAGATCCTACTAATAACCCTTCATGGTGTGTAGAAAATCAAGGACCATCAACACTCTTGGAAGGGGTTTCTACTATAATTATGTGTCAGATGATAAAATTGATACAGGAAAAAGCCATGTTCAGGTATTGGGGAAAACAGGAGAAATCTGGAAGTTTTCTTTTAGGTAGTCTGAGGAAAACTTAAAGCTATTTGATGTTTTAATAAAGCCGGAAGATATTGCTCAACCTGGAAGATGTTTCTTTAAAACAGTTTCAGAAACAGTCTGACCTATTTTCCTCAGCTGTGCTTATGGGAAAGCTTATCAGCAAGGAAATGGTTTTATAGGGAAATGAATCTGAGGCCTTTTAGCTGCCCCCACATGCGAATCATCGGACAGCATGCAAATGGAGCAGTAATACAATCAGGAATTGCAGAATGGAGCATATCCATTCATCCTCTTGAATAGAAAAGGAGGAGCTAAAAGTGTCCCAAATCCTAGAAACCACACCAGGAAAGTAAGAATTATGTAAAGTCTTTGCTAAGATTTGGGGAAGAAGTGAACCATCTTAGTCTCTACTGATAGAGTGCTTGGAAAAAAATGCATTCTGTAGTATCCGCCTAAACTCTTACAAAGAAAACAAAAAGGAAAAAATCCTATTTTTTATTTTCCTTGGGTAGATAGGTTATGGCGATGTCAATAAGTGAAAAATAGGCAGCTCTAGCCATAGCCTGATGACTATACCTCTTGTTCGTGGTTTAAAAGATGCTGTAAGATTCAAATTTGGATTATGCGTGCTTTAGGAAATCCCTTACCTGTCAGAAGGGAAACATGAGATACACTTCCAGTAAGACCGTATAGTTGGTGTGCCCCAGTTGTAAGATGATCCGTGCAACAAAGTTTGAGTTTTCTGAACTGAATTTTTAACTGGAGGATCAAGCCCAAAATGTGTATGTGGGGCCCAGACATATTATTTGATATGTATAATGTGGGTGCTAGACATTCACCCCCAAAAAAACAGAAGGAGAAAAAGAAGAAAAGAAATTGTCTGAAAGGAAATCTACCTCATCTAGAGATAAAATTTACATGAAATATCATTGTAACAAGATTATTTACATTCTATAGCCATTAGGGATAAAGAGGATACTTGCAGATCTATCTTCCTAAGCAACGAATTGAAAATCCTTCCTGGTAAAATCTCTCTGTGCTGTGATTTTTCTGCTCTGTCACATACCACAGAAAAATGGTGCCATGTTAGCATATCTCTCCATCCAGGGCCTGATGTATATTCCTTGGAATTTAGATATCAGTGCTTTCTTCCAACTCTATACATGTCCAACTCATTGAATCACATGAATTTGTATTTTGGGGGAGATCAGAATAAAATCTAGAGAACTAATATTTTCAGGGATATAATTTTTTAAGACAGAGGGAGAGGGAGAGAGAAAGGGAGAGAGAGAGAGAGAGAGAATCAGTTTTATTTAGTTTTTCATCTGGTTTTCAAGGGATATAATTTTTTAAATAATTTGCATTGAGAGAATATTGCTGAGAATGCATTTGCACTGATTTTTCTGATAGTTACACCCTCCCCCATGCTTACCTATACCCAAGTGCTTGTATGCACAAATATATGCACACACACAAAGAACAGGGAAAGGATAGGTTTAATGATTGCTATTTAAAATCATCTACAGAAGTAATTGATTCATGATTGTCTTCAAGACAGTGTGTCATTCACATTGAAATTCAGATATGTCATTTTAAGATTTTTTTTCAAAAAGTGCATTGTGGTTCATACAGAAAAATAAATGGAATGCAGCTGTCTAGGAAGATTAATGTAATTAAACTGTGATATGGCATGTTGGAAAAATGTAGTGGTCCAACTTTAGGACAGAGGAACAATGACTCCTTTCCCTTTTTTAGCACAACAGGAAAGGAGGCATTTTGATTTTTGGAGGATCCTGACTGCAGACTCTCCTTGTGAGAAAGCATCATGCCATATCCAAGTTGGACTCTCTGTTTACCCTGGAAAAGAAATTCCACACTGGATATGTGAAGACCAAATTAGTTGTGCTATCAAATAATTACGAACTAGCCAAGAAGTGACTTTGGAAGAAGACCTAGGTGTAGAGAAAGATAGTCACGGTGCAGGCTGCCCAAATCATCACAGCATATGAGAGGCAGGACAGGGCCACTGCTGCTGACAGCATGAGGGTTTCCTACAAGGATCTTTGGACAGAGTACCATGGTCAGGAAAAGATAATAAAGAGACAAGAACACGCACCATCTGGTCTAACAGAAGGGAAGATGGAAAACATCAACAGGGAGTTAGAATTGTTATGGAAAGCCAGACGGTGAAGCATTGATTAAGATTACTTTGGATCAGGTGATATCCTGTGATTTATGCTATGGACAAGGAAAACCAAATACCAAATAACATTTTTTTTTTTAATGTGTGAGATCAGAATATACCGTAGAGCTACAGTTTTATCTGACTCTGGAAGTTTATGAAAAATCCTCCCATCCAGCAGAAGAGGTCAAAATAAGAAACAGAACTCTGAGAATATGAAAACTCTACAAATTCTGCAGAAGTAGCATGGCCATCTAACTAGTCCTCAAGGGTGGCCAGAGGGATGTACAGCATACCACAAAAGAATTTTTCTCTTCCTCTTTCATTCCCTCACTTCCTTTATTTTTTTCTCTGTTTTTCTTTTATTTATTTATTTATTTTGCAGAGACTTCAAAGTTGTTAACTTCAGGGGCGTTCTGAATGACACATAAGGAGAAACGGGGCCAGTTAGGCCAAGATGCCAGTTCTGTGGGGATCTGTGGGGCTAGAAGCCCTGGGGTGATGTTTACTCTGCCTAAAAGTCAGGATACGAGGTGGGAGATCAGGTGCTGCCATCAAAAATTTCTGAAGTTTTTTAGGCTAAGTGGAGGCATGCTTTCTAATGTTAATTTCTTATATGCAGTTTTCATAGTGTTTTCTCCCCTTTGTTCCTCTCTCCTGGATTATTCTCCATCCTCCCCATAGAAGTCTTCCCTTCACAATTGATGCAGGTGACTGTGTTTGTTTTCAATCCTTAGAATGAAATAAAGCACCCTATGGCTTAGAGACTATTGCATTGCACCCTGTAGAACATTGTCATGTTTCCAACGTCAAAACCAACCTTTGTTATGTGCCTATCATGCACCAGGGACTGGGGAAAGCATTTTATATACATTAATCTTTATTTAGTTTCATCTCAAAACAGCTCTATGAAGGAGAAGCCATTATTATGCCCATTTATTTATTTATTTTTTTAAAGAGAGGGAGAGAGAGAGAGAGAGAGAATCAATTTTATTTAGTTTTTCATGGACTTTCATTGTTTGGACACTTCATTGTGTACATGGTGCCGGGGTTTGAACCCACATACTCACGCATGCAATGCAAGTGCTGTAACCACCAGGCCATCACCACTTCAGCCCCTATTATGCCCATTTAAAATAGCATATGCACATACTGAGGAGGACCTTTCCCTGACCAATTAGTACGTGGCAGAGTCAACATTTAAACTCAGTCTGATTTCTGGCCTTCATTCCTAACTACTGCTCCATGCTGCCTCAACTCTACTTCAAATGCACTATCTCAATTAGAAAGATGAGGAAATCGGTTCAGAGAGAGTGATGTTTTGTGTTAAGCACCGGAATTGGACTTGAGCTCCAATCCTGGACTCTGAATCCAGCTTCTTCCTCCCACTCCATCCTAATGCTGTAAGTTTACCCAACAAATATTAAGCATATGCTCTAGAGGGAATATCATGGATGTGTCTCCTCTCTCCCTTTGGTATCTTGTTTTTATGAAAAGCAAGTTTTTGGTAATCCAAACCTCTCATTCCTCTGTTTTTATAAGAGATTTGTCACATGGAAATATTTGTAAGGTGTTAACTAATCATTGGAAGGTACTTGAAATACTCCTTTTACTTCTTGATGACAGCAGGTGCCAATTGCTTCTTGGACTAAAGGCTTCATTTTCTAAATTGAAAGCTGGGGTATTGAGCATGGGCCAGTGTTCAGTCTGGTCAAGAATCAGGAGGGATGTTCCTATAATGTCAAAGGTTAAGCATCTAGCTATCAGTGCAAGGGCACACATAGGCATAGCCATTTGCTTCCCCATTTTGTCCTAAACAGTTGCAAGAGGATAGCATTGAGTATCAAAACTGTTACCTTCGGCAATTCATAAAGTTGCACTGAATAGAATTATCACCTTGAAATTACAGGGTAAAACTCCCTTTACAAAAACAGATTAAAGACAAATTAGACTGTGGGCCAGGTCACTCTGATTGTTAATTAGTGATAATGGAAATACAATTAGCATAATGAGTTCCAATTACTGTATATGGAGAAATATGAGCATACTGCTTTCATAAATCTTGGTTCCAGAAAAAATAAAATGCATCTGGTTTAACAAAGCATGTCCTTCTTTTCTACAGAAACCTTCCTGGTAAATATCTTTTTGTGAAACTAAATCCTTCCTCTGATGGGTTGTGATTGTGATTTGGGGATGGGGGGAAGCAACAGAATGGATTTGCCCCGTCTGATAGCTGAGCAGTTTCGTATTAGTGCAGCTTCTGTTTTAAGCTTCCTAGAAAATCTAACCATCTGTTTCTCCAATTGTGGGTTAAAAACATTGGGGAGAATCATAGACCATTGCATCAAATGTGCTTATTGTCTTTGAAATGTCGGTAAGTCCCCTTTCTGCCTTTGATAAGCTGTGAAATTGGGATGCCAATTATAGTCACATGTTGACACAAATCTGAACAGCTTTTTGAAAACTCTAAGAATGAGTCAATGAGCAACAACAGCTTTATGCAGAGCTATCGTAGGATGCCTGTGGGTGTGTTAATGTGTATTTTTCAATGAGTTGCACTACAAGAACTAGGTGTTTATTTTCATCTTGGTCTTACACTGTCTCAACTCTTGGTCCTAACCTTCTCAGGCCATCAGCTGAGAGCAAAATACACCAGTTCTGTTGTCTTCTCTCTTTGATGCTCTCTTGCTACTTTTCATGCAATGAATGCTCAACTGTTGACAGATTACATTCTAAGGCTGGTTAAAACCCAGGCCATTTGGCCAATGAATGGTAATGAATGTGGACTGCTCAGCCCACACAGGTGACATTACACCTCACACTGGGGGAATGTGCCATCTTCCTTGTTGTACCCTGTAAATCTGATAGATGCTATTAACCTTTTCAGCGAATCCCCATGGATCGCTGCAATGGTGAATCTCAGTAGTAATTGCTAAGACAAAAATGCCCCAGCATGCCTATATTCCTTGTAAGAATCTATGAAATAGGCAAGTTGGCTACTCATGAGCCTTTCTCCCAACTGCTGTGATGATTTATTCTCAGCTGTCAGTCTGCACCCAGGTCAGAGAGCTTCTGAATCTGTCAAACACACAGAAGTAGCAGATCTTACAAACTAGTTAGAGCACATGAACCCCTTCTTTTTTTTTCTGAGCAGGATTTTGCTAAAGAGGAGAAGGGTATCTATTTAGACCAGAGAATGTACTAAAATAGCTGAGTTCGTGGAGGAGAAACCTCGTTGTATAACCTTTATGATTCAGATCACACTTTCCACTTGGAATTTGATTGTGGTTGTCATATTTTTAACCTAGTCAAGTCCCCTCCATCTGTCTGGAAGCGTTTGTAAACTGGATTATTCAATAAAAGAAATGCTTGTCAGGCATCATTCTCCTTCAGCAGTTTGAGATGCTTTCTCTAAAAATGGCTTTCACACTACCTCTATCGCTCCTTGAAACACTCACACTTATGTGAGTGTGTGCATGTGTGTGTGTGCGCACCCCCACACACCCACACAGGAACAGAATCAAAATGATCATTGACTCCCTGTCAGCCTATATTTATTATGGGGATATATAGCAGAGCTTAAAAAGACAAGCTTCTCTCCCTAGCATTTTTATTATTAAAGAATATATTAGATCTACACTTCTTTATAGATTTAAACAAGGAAAACCAATGCTTTGAGAGGTATAAGTGGTATCCTGGAAAGAAGAATGATGTCCTGGGTACTGGAAAGTGTTACAATGACAGATAGAACAATGTATATTTGATAAGTGTTGATTATAATGGATACTTGATAAATAACTCTTGGCACGGTCTCCCGCAAGTTACTGCAACTCTTTGGGCTTTTTCTTACTTATAGTACAGCTTAGGTATCCCTAAGCTGAAAATCAGAAATCTGAAATGCTCCAAAATTCAAAGCTTTTTGAATGTTATGTGATGCCATAAGTAGAGAATTCCATAACATGAAGATTTGTTTCATGCACAAAACTATTTAAAATATTTATAAAATTTACCTTTGGGATATGTGCATAAGGTGTATATGCAACAAAAATGAATTTTGTGTATAGATGCTCAGACGTAACTCCTATCATTATGTATGTGCAAATATTTAAAATTTTAAAAAGTCTAAAATCCAAAAGACTTCTGGTCCCAAGCAGGTCAAGTAAGGCATATTCACTTTGTATGAAGAATTTTGTGTTGTGTTCTCTGAGTTCTCTTTCAGAGAACTAATATTTTAAGATTCTAAGGGGAAAATCCTCAAATCAAGAGGTATGACTAAGGAATTTTTGAAGACTTGTGAACCTACCTACATAGTCACATATTTTTGCCTATCTGAATTACTTAGAATTAAATTTAGTTCTGCCTAACACAAGAGGGCCATGTGGATTTCCCATCTCTACATAGGTTGTGCAGTCCTCAGCAGCTTCCAGCCTCAAAGGCCCCTCAGTGTTCAAGATGGCAACGGTGTCCCAGTTCCCATATGTAGGTGCTGCCCAGAAGGAGAACTAGCAACTGGAAACAAAAGAGTGAACCACTTAGATAGTCATTCCTTTAAGGAAATTTCCAGGAATCCTCACTTGGTGACTTCTATTTACATCTGATTAACATCAGCAGTTGTGAGGGAAAATGGAGAATGGAGTACTTTGGCTGGGTATATTGTATCTAGAACAAGTGCAAGTGCTTATCCTTTTCTCTTTCATTTAAAATGGTTTTATATATAATGATATTTGGTCCTAAAGAAGAGACCTTCCACAGTATAGAAATAACTCATTTTCATCTTGTAACCTGTGTGATAGTAGATGGTCAAATCTCATTGGATTTCAAACTTACCCCTTGAAAACCAAACCCCGGCACTCAGTCCCTCAACATGCAAACTTAAATATCATTACATTTAAAAAATAATCCTCATTTGTAAATGACATCAAAGGTGAAAGAAAAACATTTTTTGTGTGATTTTTTTTACACAAAGTAAATAATGGAGTCATAATTAATTGAATATTAGCAAGTTCAAAATGTCTGGTTTTCTAAAATCATCTGTACTTACAAAAAGACAATTAACTAGATAGTACCATAACTAATTTTATTCAATTTAAAAAAACAGAAGATTCATTGCACTGTCTGCCAATATTCAGTTGAATAAAAAAGATTTAGTTTATAAGATTCTTATTTTTAATACAAAATGATTTTTATTGTCTATGCAAACAACAACAACAAAAAAGTCCAATGCTACCTGCGGATTTCTATCACACAATAATCAGTCTTTTATCAGAACACCAACTTGTGTTCCCACAAATCTAGCAAATGTCACATTCTCAGAAATACTATTTTTATTGTTTATTTATTGGTTCTTTTTAGGTATAAGTGACAACAGACTATAAAATGGTATAATTTAGAAGCATCGAGAATAACTTTTTCTAATTCAGTCCCCAGTATTTCCCCTAACTCTCCTTTTCTTCCACCCGCCATCCTTTTCCCTCTACTCTACTGATTTTTCTGTTCTTTACTAATTGTTTTTTAAATTACTGTCTTGTTGATGTACATGTCAATGAGATTCACTGTGGTGTATTCATATATGAACTTAGGAAAGTTGGGTGTGATTCATTCCATGAATTTTCCCTATCTTATCCCTCCTCTTCTCTTTATCTATTCCTCTGATATTTTCCTTATTTGGGGTTAGCTTCCGCATATCAGAGAGAACAGTTGATCTTTGACTTTTTGAGATTGGCTAAAGAAATACTATTTTTAAATGTGGCAGGAAAACAGTTTGTCAGTTTATGGGACTCAAATTAATTTCAGTTCGTGTTTGTTACTTTTTTAAGTGTGACTACTGATTTTCTTTCTGTACTTTCATTGTACAGCATATTAACAAAATACAGAAAAGAATAAGTGTGAATGAACTGACCTAGTGGAATTAATTTATGGAGAATGGGCCTTCAAGTCTCAAGAGTGGGCTGGAGCAGTGGCTCAGCAGTAGCATGTTTGGCCGGCATGAGCAACAAGCTGGTTTCTAACTCTAGCACCACATACACAACTAAGTGTTGGAAGAACTAAGACCAGATGAAAACATAGAAAAACTAATTCTCTCTTTCTCTCTCACTCACTCTTTCTCTCTCTCTTAAAAAAAAAAAGACTCAAGTATTCCCAGGGTATTGATGAAACGGGATGGCTTAGGTGTAGATTTGAATGTAATCTTTTGTACTGATCTAGGGTTTCCCATAATAGTTTTTTTTTCCTAGTCTTTAGGGGAAAACACACACATACACACATACACACACACACACACACATGCACAGCTTTTTGCAATGCAATGTGCAATGAAAAACTACATGTAGCATTCCTAAAATATTTTGCATGATATAATAATGAATATTAGTTAAGGATTTGGGTTGCAAACAACAGTGTCTAATCCCAGCTTACTTAACCAAAGCTGAACTTATTGCAAGTATTCAGGTGGTTTGCAGAATTCAAAGTTGGAATGGATAACCAGTCTCCCAACACAGACAAATCTAAGTTGGGTGAGGCAGTAACAGCAGCAACCATGCAGCAATCTCATCCACCACCATCACTGAACAAATGATCTCAGGTTGTTTTTCAAAGCTTGCTGCCCTCCACTCAAAGATAATGTCTAGAGTCAGGGAATCTGGTTGGCCTAATTAAGGGACAGCCCTTTACTAAGTCAAAGGATGCCTGGCAGTGCTCTTTGATTAACAGGAAGTTAGCAGTTCAGAAAGGTAGGTGAGATAAGTATCCGCTTTTGTCTGAAAGGATGAATGGATATTGTGGCTCTCTTAAAAAAGCAAATAACCATGCTTCTTGGACTTTAACATGCATAAAATTTTCTGGACTTCTTATTTAATTTTACATTTTGACTGTGGGCTGGGACCTGAGATACCACATTCCTAGTAAACAGATGATTCTGCTATCTGTCCAGATGGTCCACCATTGGAGTAAAAATACTTAATGGCATTGAACACCAGATACATAATTAGCTTCACATTCCTTCACATTCATAGATGTATGTATGTATATTAATGATACTCCAATTAAACAGATTGAGCAATTTCATTATGTATTTTGTTTTTATTTTATTGAATAATTTAACTATATATTTTATTTTTATATTTTAGATGTGTATATATATATATACACACACACACGTAGAATTTAAGTCTAAAGTGTAACTTACTTGCATACATACACCCAGATAACCAATACCAAGCATTACTTCCTCCTCAGAAAGTTTTCTGCCATCTCTTTCCTTTGCTTCTTTCTCTCCTTCAAGAGGGCACTGCCATTCCGATTTTTTAATCTGATTTCTTTTTTCCATTGACAAGTTTTGCCTATTCTTGAACCTCATATAAATGGAACTATATAATGTGTACTCTTGTGTCTGGCTTATTTTGTTTAACACAATGTCTATGTCGTCTATCCAGGTACTTGCAACTGGGATTCATTTCTTTATATTGCTGTGTGGTGTTCTATTATATGAATATACCACAGTAGCTTTTACTCCTCACTTTGGTGGACATTTAGGTTACATCCAGGTTTTTACTCTCATGAATAAAACTGCTATGTGCATGCCTGGACACATGTTTTTAAAAAACCATCTATTTCATTTCTTGAGGATAAGTACCCAGAAATGAAGTAGTTGTGCCATATGTACGTGTATGTCTAACTTTCCGAAAGATGGAAAACTACTTCTCCACAGTGGTTGCACCATTCCACATTCCCACCCGTAGTGCGTGAGAGAATCCTAGTCACTCTGCACTTAGTGTTGATGGTCTTTTCCATTTGAACCACTTCGGTGTAGTGATAACTCATTGTGGTTTTTAATTTGCTTTTCCTTGATGACAATCCATGTTGAGCATCTCTGCATAAACGTATTTTCTGTTAATGTTTTACCTAATCTGATTTCTCACTATAAAATACAGTCTGCCTTTGAATCCGACTAACATTCTGTTTACAGTCTAGCCACATGATAGAGTTTCAGCTTGATTCTTATTTGCTCATTTAGACTATGCTTGCTCTCCCCGCTCATTCCTAACTGAGAATTTGGGCTCTCATTCTCTGGGTGTGGGCTGATGGACATGGTAACAATATTTTCTCATTAAAAATAATGCCCAGTTCTTCTCTCTGATGGTATTTAAATTTGCCATCCCAGGCTCTTGTGCTCAAATATATTGATAGTGTCCCATGTGTGTTCTCTGACACTTGGGTGTAATTGTGGTGAACTTTGAATTCCCATCTTAAGGTCAGTTATTAACTATTGATGGATTCTCCTTTTCTCTACTTAATGCTAAAGTATTCATACTAACCAAGACAGATGGGGGCGGCTAAGGAGTTTTTCAATGCCATTGCTGTGTAAGCTGTCTTTTGCTTCCCTCATGTGAGAAACTCAAAGCACTTTTGTAGAGAAGATCATTTATTCAAGGTAACGGGGGAAAAAAAAAAGAGAAAGAAAGCTTCTACATCTATTCTCTCTGCTTCCAGTTTTCAAAGTCTCATACACTTTTCCTGGAACAGAATTTTCTTGTCATTAAAGATGAGAAAATGGCATCTTTGACAACAACCTTGGCTGACCCACTTTAGAGCCAAATGGGATCCGGGTGTAAGAAAGATGGCCAGGATTTCAACATCCTGGACAAGTCACCCTGACAAACAGCGGCACTGTTTTTGGATTTCCTAGGAGGCGGAAGAGTGCCCTCTGAGATTTATAAACACATCCGTAATAAATGGGAGGCTGAAGTTTAAACTGTTATGGAGCCTCCTATGCTGTGCCGCCGAGGTCTCCTGTGATTTAGAGAGGTGACATTTACTGTGCGCAGACCTATTATTCAGAGTGACTGTTTGTGTATAGACAATATTTTAAAATGGCTTGCTGTAGATGAAAAATTCTTATTAAGTCAGAAAAACAGTTTAAGTAGGTAACACTCTCTCAGTTTAGTCTGCTATAAGTCTTACTGTCTTGCCACATGGAGAGTGCTTGGGGTGGGAGATAGTGACACCTCACAAGCTCTAGCTAAAATACTCTCTCCAGAGTAAACAGAACGGAGGACTGAGGAACTCACTGTCCATCAGAAGTTAAGGGAGGAAGCATTTGCTTGGGTTTCACCCTTTACTGCAGTTGTCCTTTAATGCTGGTAAATCACCACAGTCTATCCATTGGAAGAACACTGGGCACCTGGACACTTGAGACTAACAACATACCAACTAGTGGTTTGTTCTCATGGAGACGCATTAGCCCCCATGACCCTCGATCTCCCAAGTTTGTGAAATTTAAGAATTGAATAGGGTGATTTCTAAAATCCGTGTAAGACACCACTCTTTTGCATTGCCTACTCTTAGCAAAGAAAGACTGCCAGCCTCTAGTAGCTTCTAACAGTTCACCAAGAATAGTCCCATATCATGATCTGGCTTCATTTAAAACCCGCAGTAGTCCTGAGAAGGAGGTGGAACAATCATTGTGCCTGTTCTTCATACGAGAAAACAAAGGTTCGGAGAGGTTAGTGGCCATGTCCAAGATCACAGGGCTGGAAGGAACCGTACCACCACATTTTACCTCTCAGTCTAAGACTCTGTCATCAAATTTCTTGCTCCTCTGCCTGCTATAAGAGCTCTGGGAATGATTACACAGAGTTTACTGGGAGAAAATAATCACAGCAAAAGAGATATGGAACAGAGGGAAGAGAGAGGACAGGCGTCCATCCTGTTCTCAGCACCCACTGTCTTCCAGGAGAGACAAGCACATCCCTGACTCATCAAACTTCACCTAATTTTAAAGTCAATTCTTTCCTTCTCTCATGAAGCCTACCCTGCTGCACCCTCCAGAGCCTCCCTTCTGGATTGCTGATTAACCTCCACTTCCAGATGGGTACAAAAGCCATGCTCCTCCCTCCTCCCCGTTTACATTACTGTGTGTGTAGAGCACGGTTCCTTTTATTTTGGGTATGTGTGCTATCTCTCATCTTCTGGTTCCTTAGTAACTCTGTGTAAGACTTGTGAATTCTATTAATAGTTGCAGTCACTCACAGTGGGAAATCAATAATGTGACCCATTACTCAACCAAGATCCCTGACGGCGGGACCATGATGGAAACACTGCTCTGCTCTTGTTATAGCATTGCCCTAATTAGAAGATGAGATGACGCCATGGACTTTCCCACATGGCAAACCTGCAACCCTGTCTCTATCACTCCCTCTTCACTCCCATTGCTTTTCATCATAATAATTATTATCCTAAGAACTTGATCCTTTCTGTATTAATTTCTCTGCCTCCCAATCAGAACGTACATTTTATAAGGACCCAGTTATGTTAGAATTTTTTAATGTCTGTTCATACTGGAAAAAATGAACATTGTAAGTGCTCAATAAATATTCCTGGAGTGAATGAATGAAGGAATACATTTCAGGATCAGTGACCTTAGCATTAACCTTAGCATTGCACCTCTAGCCTCATTTCATAAAGTTTCCATATCAATCAAGCACCGCACATTTGGTAAATTTGCATACTAATAAGCTATAGTACCTGATCTTCGGCTTTTTTAAAAATTTAATTACTAAAGAAAGAGCAATCTTTGGGGTGCCACCATGCATATCCATCATCAGTAGTATGGTGCTTTATTTTGAATAGATCCTTTATTTCTCTCATCACAATCTACTCATGAAGCATGGACTGAAGAGGTATTTCCACCAAAATTACAGGAATTTTTCTACTAGTGATAAAAATTGAACAGCGTGTTGTCAAAATTCATGTCTAAACCAAGTGTTAGCTTATTGATGATCAAAACAGATCAGAGAGCAGGGGTTGTAGTGTCAAACATGCCAAGCTTGAATCTTTGCTTTGACTGAGCAGTTCTGAAATTTTAGACAAGAGATTCTGTCTCTAGAACTTTAGATTCTTCATATGCAGAATGGGTATGATAATAGTATGTATATCACGGGATTGTTATGAAGATTAACTGAGCTAATCCTCTTATTTACTGACACAGAAAGAACTCAGTAAATGCGAGGCTTTACTATTACTACATGAAGTTAGAAAACTATAGCACACAATTTAAATGCAAATAGTAATTATACTATAGTACTCTGCATTTTTATTTTATTCTTCTAGGATGGCTGATTGCTCCTGCTAATTTAGCAGTAACGATGTTCCAAACATATGTTTGTTCTTCTAAGAATTAACAATAGACAGACAAGATTATTTGTTGACTTTGGTCTGCTTGGATCATTGTAATAAGCTGCCCCATATGCAGAAAATACTATGAATTTCTACAGCTGATTAAAAATATAATTTTCTGAAGAGTCATGGTAAATCTCTTTTCCACAGACACCTTTTAATAAAAAACATAAATTATAAACCTACTCTTATGCAAACAACATTGGCACAACAAAAAATGATTAAGATGCAGACAGGGTAGGTCAAAACTACTATAAAGGATTAATTCATGCTGCTTGATGTATATTAAAACAATTGGTCAGATTTAAGGTAGCATCTTAATTTTGGGTGTCCACATACTTATGGCCTGTTCCAGTCTTACCAAAAGCAAATGGAATTTTTTATTTTTTTTGGAAGAAGAAGTTCAATAGAAACCACCAGAGCATGCTAAATCAGTATACTGCCACTATTTCACAAAAAAAGTGTTTCAAAATAAAGAGAGGCTCTGACTGTTTTTAATTTATGGAATAAAGCAACAGCTATTTTCTTCCATTTTTAACTTGATGTTTCTCACATGTGGAACACCTTTAGTGGTGCTTTGATTTCTCTCTGGCTACCCCATGCTATTCACTCCTCCGCTCTTGAATCACAGGGGACTTCTGAGCAGCAGTTTTCATTGCAAAGTTGAGGAAAAAAAAAAAAAAAGACTGGAAGAGAATTTCATTTGATCAAACCTCCTGAAGGTATGCTTGGATACTTTGAACTAATTGTAAATCACAAGCTATGGCCCAGTTTGGCAGCAACCCAATGAGGCTTCACCTTCACTTGTTGATGTGAAATCACACTCAGATAATATGAGTTTCCTCATGGCTCCTAAGGCCATGAGAACAAAAGAGTCATCTTAAATGGAGTCACTTAAAACAAGAAGGAAGCACATTTCACTCTGGGTCTTGCCACCGTTTTCACGAAGCGTATCTTTTGTACTGTACTCTATCTCAAAATTTTGGGAACCCTGATGGGTATCTCACGTCTGCTCCCATGCAAATACTGTTGATTACTGTGATTATGACCTCTGCTCCACTCCATCTATTATCAAGTACTGCCAGTGCTTCTGCTTTCATCTCTTGGGGACCCAAATCGGACACTGCAGGACTACAAGATGAACTTCTTTAGATACTGTACCCTGTTTAGACTTTGTCCTTCCTTCTAATGACCAAAACTCAAGTTAGCAACTCACCTTGTCTGAATTGATTTCCAAGAAGCTCCTCTTTTCCTTTGTGATCTTAAACTTTAGACCTCCCTTTCCATTTTCCAGAAATGTATAATCATAAGTGATTTCCTATGGTGAGAATATTGCTATATTTGGGAATTATGTAGCTTTTATCAAATTCCATTAATACCTCATACCCTCCTGTAAATATAATACGATTTAACATCAAGTAAACATATTGTATAGGTCAGTTAATTCCATAATGATGCTATGTAACAACCCAACCTAAAACTCAGTCAATTAAAGTAACGATTATTTATTCTTGCTCATTTGTCTGTTGTTGGATTGGCAGTGAGGGCCAAGGTTGATTGTCAGCTGGTCCAGCCTGTGATCATCTGGGCTCCAAATTACAGACTGAGTTCAAATCTTCATATGTTTCCCATCTACTTCTGATTTGTGAACAGGCCAATGCATTATGTTTTCATGACGATGACAGAAGCTCAAGAGAGAAGCATGTTTCAAACCTGTTTGTGCTATATTTGCTAATCTCCCATAGTGAAGACATGTATTCAAGACTAAAGTAGAGAAGTATACTCTTTCTCCAGGGGCAAGAACTGTGCCCCTCATGGCAGAAGATGTGGATATGAGAGTGGTGAAGAACAGGGAGTCATACGGAAATCTACTATAGGTATGAAGGGCTGTAATTCTGACATTGATTGAATGATGCCTTCTTTATTGTTAGCATTTATATAGCAGAGAGGTGAAGAATACACTAGAAAAAGTTTGGTTTAATTAAATTCCATATTTACTCCACATAATGCAGCAAGCAAATGGTATAAAGGTGTATAGCTGGAGTTTGAGAGGTTAATGGTGGAAATTGTGTGGGAACCACTCCCAGTGCTGAATGAGTCAGGACTTATTGCCCAATATTCCCATGAGGCCTGCACTGACCAGAGGTCTCCTTATTTTCCTGTAACCTTTGTTGTTTTTTATTATTATAAAATCAATACATATTCATCTTAGGAAAGCAGAAGTGTATCTATGCATAAAGAAGAAAATAAAATATAAGCTCACTTCCATCATGCTTAAGTAACCACTATTTGTTTGATGGAATAGAAAGATAGGCAGAGATCATGCAGATAGGTAGAGAGATAGTACACTGACTGATCACAAGGAGTTCTTTGCAATCTTTTGATTGATATATCAGAGATAAATTTAATGTCAGTAAATATTCATTTCTACACATGTCATTAATGCTGCCTAATATTTTGCCATATTCATATTAACTAATTTGATTTCACTAATCTGTTGGCAAATAGCAAAATCTCACATTTTTGCCATTATAACAATGTTGTTTTGTATATGTCGTACATTTCTCTGAACACTGGAAGTATCAAAAAGCAGAATTAAAGTAAAAGAATTAATACCAGTATTCTATAGATGGTTGTTGTTTTTCTTCTTTTTTTTTTTTAAAGAAATTATAAAGTAAAAATCCAAGGGCTATGGCTAGGTTCCAAATTGGGAGAAACGATGTAAAAGGAACAGGGATCTGTTCCAAACAAGGGAAATACAGGGGCTTTCCATTTAGATAACCAAGGCCAATCTCCAGAGGAGAAGCGAGGACCAGGGGATCTGAAATTCAAACACAAAAGAAGAAAGCATGAGCCAGAGAGCAAAAAACAGGGACAGCTGAGAGGTCAATTGTGCCAGATAGAAGAACACTGGTGCCCAGAGCAGCGTGAACGTGTTCTCCCAGCCCTGCCTTCTGAATGCTTTATGCATTAGGCCAACCTCAGGTATGGAGAGATATCCAGTCACCACACCACACCTATGGGAGTGGATTCACAAATAGAAGGCACAATCAAGAAGGCTTGTAGGCAAGTCTACAGTTGTGGCACTGGAGCAACCGGTTGCTTCAACTGATAGGAAAATCAAGCCAAATGGGGTTATTGCCACATTTTATGACCTTGCAAAATTGCAAGTTAATAATCAAGTCACGATCCATCAGTACTCACCTGGCTTTCTATGGTGGTACAGGACCGAGCTAGTACTACAGCACAGTTTCCCGAGCTTTGAGAGTGTGCCTGTTCATAAGGCTGCGATCTGTATGTGGCTGGGAGAGTATCCAATAGCAAATTCTTATGACTGAAATTTTATTTATGACTGAAGTAAAATTTTTCCTCCCTTTAAATTATTGGTTTAAATGCTAGGATATAGTTTTGCTATCTCAACGAAGTATTGAAAATGAAGGAACTCTTCTTAAAGTGAGAATATTCTCACTTGCATAAGTTCAAAGATCAAGGAATTCTTTCTAAAATTTAGCTGTGAAGTCCCAGAATTTAAATTTGCAAGGCTATTAACTATCACAAGGCTCCAGTATAGATAATACTATTTGTATAGCATCTTTATTGATCTTTATTTCAACCTGATGAGATATAGAAGACAGGAGAATAGATCAAGCCATTGAAAGGAAGTGCTCAGGGTCACACTTAGACTACATGAGGGCAATACCTAGAGTAGCCATGTGCTGATTACCAAAGTAAGGCGTTTTCTTTTCATGCATAGCTATGACAATCTTATGTGTTGCTCAGAAAAGTTGACATTCTAGATAACTAAAATATCCATGTAAGTTCCCAAATCATTAGTTTTATTCCTGGCTCATGAAAATCATTTTTTTAAACAGTCAGATTCTAAAATGCCTGTATTCTTGCTTCAGATCTCAGGTCTCACAAGCGACAGGCATCTCTGACGATCAAACTGATGGAACATGACCAGTTCTCATCCTCTCCAGCTGTAGATAGAGAAGGAAACCAAGGCTGTCACTTAGATTCTAAGCTGCATGAGAGAAACAGCTGTACTTGTTTCTACCACACTTTTCCCTCCCGGACCTACTAGAAGTCTAGCATGAAGTGAGCACCCAATAAATGTTGGTTGAATAAATAAATGAATTCTGTATACGTGATCTTCAAAATGTGCTTTCTTTTTATTGAGATATTTCTCCAGAAAGTCAAATATAAAGTAAAATGAAAGAAAAAGGAGGAAGAAAGGAAGTAACAAAGGAATTGTAAAGAAATATGGGATTTTTCAAGTGTTGGTTTTACTTAGAAGAGGTTGTAATTCATTTAATCAAAAATATTTTTTATCTACTAAAGCTTCACATTATATAAATTAACATTCTAATCTTTGTTTTTATGTCTATCTCCTTTCCATTGTCTGAAACCAGGACCAGAGTTTTCCATTTTAGACCTTTTGGATCTTTCTACAACCCTGAGGCCTTTTGAGGAAAATGGGTCAGATGGCCCCAAAGTCCCAGAATCCTCCTCCAAGGAGACTCACCTGCTGCCCAGAAGATGACCAAACTCACCAATGCCAATCGATGGCCATGGACAGAGTTCCAGGATGGGTTTTCTTTTTGTGCACTCTTTGCTGACCATCTAAGTGGTTTCCCACCAGTTTGGCATGTTGCTAGTTAAAATTCATTCTTTTAAAGCCGAGTATCCACTTAGCTCCTCTCCTCTGAACTTTCGTCATTCATTATTAATAGTGAAAGCCAAAGTGCATGAAACAAGTTCAGCCCTATCTGTTTCTGGCATGAAAGTGATGTCTTGGCATATTAGCGGGACACGGCTCTATCTTACATGAAACGATGCCTGGGCCCACAACAAAGGCGCCGGCGCTCAGCACCTAATAGGATCACCTACTTCAAATGGGAACCTTCCTTCTTTGAAATATTTGTTGATATTTCATAAACCTATGAAGATTCGCAAACTCAAACAAAACCTTCTAGGCTTTGGCACAAGCTCCGACTCTAAAGAGCTTTCTGTTCTATAAACCGGTTATTGGATCTGGGTCCCAAGCCTGGGCAGACAGGGGAAGTGTAAGAGCGCAGAAGAATAGCTCGCTTTCCACTTTCTCTTTTTGATATAAAAATAAACGTCATCTGGCTTGGACTGCAGAAAATGAATCATATTAAGCATTTTTAAAGCACTATTCTTTTCGTAAGACCTAATTTCAGACTGATTAACACTTTAATATGAAACAGAAGCACATCATTTCATTAGGAGACAAAATAAGGCCTCTCCAATACCATATGTTGTCTCTTCCTTTGGGGAGAAAAAAAAAGAAAAAAAGAAAGAAAAGAAAAGAAAGAAAATCTTTTGAAACTTCCGATTGTAGATGGAGTTATAAGAAGGAAAGCAAGTTTGACACCCTTAGCGGCCCCAGGTGAGCAGACTTGGTTTTAACAAAGTCACACAATCATAGTTTTTCATTTGGTTTTGTTTTTGGCAGTGCTTGTATCGGCTTTCTTCAGTAACAGAAGACCTGGCTGTTGCCCTAGAAATCTGACAGGGAGATATTCTTTTGTGAAAACAGAAATCGAAAGAACCTTTCAGTTTGTTCCTCCTAAGAAGGTCTCCATCGACACAAAGAGCAAAGAGACACTTTGTACCACTGATCTCACAGATTACTTATTTATTAAATAGATGAAACAAAATTATAGCTGTCCCTTTTCAATATTTTAATTTTTTTTTAATGATAATGCCTTTAAAATGCACAGAACATGAATGCGGGAGCTGGTGTGATAGGAGAGAGCCTTATTGCACATAATTAACAGACACATAATGTCTGGTAACTAGTAATTTCCTTCTAGCTGAGTAAGGAAATAATTTAATCATGTTGATCAAATGAATCCCAGGAGCCCAGTGTAACATTATGCCTTAAAAAAAAAAAAAAAGAGAAAGAAGAGAAAAAAGAAAGAAGAAAAATAATCTGCATTAACTGATAAAAGACAACTTAGTTAAAAAAAATAGGGTGATTTTCAACCTTGTTTGGGTATACTTAATAGTATTTAAAATGTGGGCCTGATTTTAGTAATTGGCTTAGTATTTTCCAACACTGGCAGAGACAACAAATATTGCCGTGGTCCTGTGTTTTAGAACAGACTAAAACCTAAGTGTGGAAAGATGTATACTCCCCTCTCCAGTGAAAACCACTCCCCCACCCCTGCTCAGAGAAGTGTGCACTGGGTTTGAGGAGGGCTACAATACAGAGGCTTGGTATCTATTTTCAATTAAAAACCACTTGCCTAGAAGACCATCCTGCATTAAACAACTAAATATACACCCCTTTGCTCATTTGTGAATTCCAACTTCATATTCAAAACAGGCCAACAGGAGAATTTTCCCAAATCATTTCCCTAAACAAATTTCCCCTTAGTAGCGCTCATCCTGGTAGTGTCTGGTGTTTCCTTCTGAAACCTTTTGTGGCCTTTCCCATTGTTCTTCTGAACTACTTAGAAAAGGCAGCGAGCCACCTTCATGGTATCTGAAGTCGACTCTTCGTAATGAGGTGATATAATTTAACACTTACCGTAATACATTTTATCCATCTATTGTTTGCTAAATAATTCCCGCAATAACACTTTTATTCTTTCCATAATTCTTCAGGGCAGTGCTGGAGGAATAATATTTTTATTGCAGTGATTGATGTCAGGTCCTGGTGCTATATAGCCCCCAAGAACAGAGGTTATTGATAAGCATCAGGAAGATGGGAGGATGTGGAGGGGGCAGGGAGCATTCAGAGGCTCTTGCTGCATGGAAAGAACATCAGGGATCAGAGGGTTAATACCATTTTATGAGGTTGTAAAAATCTACCCCAAGATTCTTGTGTTAGCAATATTCTTTGTGTAAGATGTATGTTATTAAAACAAGTAGCAGCATCTGAATTAAAGTGACAGTATGATGGATGACTACTGAAGGGGAATCAGAGCCGTTTGCAGCATTTTGGGCTAGATGTGGGAATTCTGCCTCAGAGGCAAGGAGCTTGGCAGACACATTGATTCCAGGCTGACGCATGTTCATAAATATGCCCCCAGAGAGGTGTGGCCTAGCAGAATTTACAAAATTATGTTCATGAATTATTTAACATTTATTTATGGATGCTATATTTAAACAGTATTTGCCAAGGCGAATGGACCATAGCTTACAGAGTGATCTTTAGGTAATGCAAATGCTGCACAAGGCAGAGGTGGCTGGTGGCTTGCCCAGTGATGCTCAGCCTATCAGAACTATATTAGAGGAGATGGGTCCACCGACAATGGGGCTGCCCCTCTGAGACTCGAAGTGTTTCCATGATGTGGCTGAGTCCAGAGCAAGAGAAAAGATTGAGAAGAGGTTTTCTTGCTCAGAAATTCAGTTACATGAGAAGATATCCCTGTGTTAGTGCTGATTCAAATTTTAACAAAATACTGAAATTTTCTATTTCCAGCAACTTACAAGGCAGGATGCAGCTAACTCTACTAGTTTAAGGTTGAGAAGAAGCTTCAGAAATTTCTAGAACATAGACATCACTGCAAGGGTTTCATTCAAACGTATGAAGTTAAAGTTATAAGTTTATCAATTTAGTGCCAGATAAATTGGCATGGTAGGTGTGATAGGAGCTTAGTGCTTACCACATATTCTTCTTGCTCCCATGATTTGCCATCCTTCCTGCAGTTGTGTGGGGCCTGAGGATAGTTCTTACAATGAAATGTGAGTGGAAGTTGCATGTGTCATTTTTATAGCGGAAGCATGCAGGTTCTCTGTTCATCTACTTTGTCTTTTCACTGTAAATGAAGAGGCCACACTTTATAGGGTTTTAGCTATAAGGTGGGGGAACCTCCAACAGCCCATACCTATGAATGGAGCTGAGCCCCATCTACCTATGTGAGAAATGTAGTATGGCTGAGAATTTATTGGCAAGTGTGTTTAAGCTGTTGAGATTTGGCCTTTGCTTATTGCTGTAGCATAACCACGAGTATCTTGCAAATGCATACGTCAGTGCTACTCAAATCACATTGCTGTGTTGAAATAAGATGCGGGTTTCAGAATGAAAATCAGCACACTGCTCACTTTGAGGAAGTCCTACCATGGAAAAGGGGTCAGCTGAACTTAACAGTGCACTTCGTGGCATACTGAATTATTTTCTGATTCAAGCTCCTTAACTATCATTACCGGATAGGGAACAGTTCACAAACTTACTGTGACAACGCAGCAGTTCCAGTTCTATGTAGGTCTAGGTTCATATTTCATTGTTTTGCATGGATGATTGATACGTCTTTTTCCTCTTGAGAAGGCGGCCAACCCTCTCTATCTGGGAGAAACACATAGAGCAAAGCACAATGTGAAATAGACAACATCTTTTTACTTTTCTTTTTCTTTTTTTTTTTTAAGGAAATAGTCTTTGTGATTTTGCTTTTCTGCTGATTTGAAACCTACAATCCACTGCCCCCACTAGAAACAAAAATAAAAAACAAACAAAAAAAAACAGAACTAGTCTTTTCCATTTCAGGTCCTTTTATGAGAACAGTAGTATTTCCCTCCTCTAGAAAAATCATTGCAATAATAATAATAACCTGAGTGTCATTATCAAGGCATTTCAGGTTATTCAAAGATTCAGGACACTAGCAATACCAAGAAAGAAAAAAAAAAGAACATAATTTTATCAGTTCCAGAAAAGATTTGATGACAATCCAGAAAAACAAGGCAATAAAATTGAGTTCTACTTTCCTAAAAAGGAAAAGAAAAAAATAGGAAAAAAATAAACTTCAAACATGTACATTCACGTGTGCACGTGCACCCACACACATATACACACACAGCTCTCTGTATTTTGAAACTCACCAGCTAATAAAAGAATAGAAATTAAATAGATGACTTACTTTCCTGTGTTTTAGCTACCACTTTAGAGGTAGATATTCTTCCTTTTTTAGTTTATGTCATTGGTATTATAAAGGTAGAGCTATAATCACAATACCTTTGGTAATCTCCTTCTGCCACCCTTGAAGCAAATTTAAAAGCTAAGTTTGTGCTCAGCAAATTGCTGCTGCATAGTATATTGTGGATTCTTAATTTGTCTTATTTTTAATTTTTATCAGATTATAAAATTCCTAGGTATGTTATATGACCAAGTACACATGCATAGACACAAATACCTATTCCAGTGCTGACGGTAGTTACTAAGGCAGATAAAAATTTCATAAATTATTGATAATGAATAAACAAATGAACTAGTCTGTGAATCAATTTGCATAGTCAAAAGGCAACTACTAGAAGTTCTAACAAAACTGATATCAGAGAGTTAACTGTGTTGCTTCTCAAGGATGGTACTAGCAGCTTCATATGTGAATTCCATATCTTTAATCTTAGCACTTAAAAAAATGGCATGTCAAAGCTCCATAGAACTCGATGGCTTGGCCCAGAGTATTGAAATTTTAATATTTTTATCAGTACATTGCAGTTATGCACAATAGTGGAGCTAATTTTTGACATATTCATAAATGTATCTAACATAATTTTCTCCACTTCAATTTCCAGTACTACTTTCCTTCTTCTTCTCCCTCCTGCTTCCTCTACTGTATTGATTTCCTTCTTTTTATTTATTGTTTCTTAAGTTGGTGCATTATAGTTATTCCTCTACTTCATTTTTCTCCCTTCTGTATGAGATTCTATTTTCTTTTAATCCTTTATTTCTCTCTAGCTTTCACATATGAGAAAAAAAATTTGACCCTTGACTGTATGAGTCTGGCTTATTTCACTAAGCATGATGTTCTCCAGTCCCATCCATTTGCCAGGAATCAACATATATCATTCTTCTTTATAGTTGAGTAAGACTCTATTGTGTATATATACCACATTTTCTTTATCCATTCAAACTTCTAACAGCAAAGGAAGCAATTAAGAGCATGAGCAGAGCCTGAAGAATGGAAGAAAATCTTTGCCAATTACTCTTTCAACAGGGGATTAATATCCAGAATATATAAAGAATACAAAAATGTAACACCCAAAAAACAAATAACCCAGTCAATAAAAGGGTAAATGAATCAGACATTTCTCAAAAGAAGTGCAAGAATGTCAACAAATATATGAAAAAAATTCAAAATCCTTAGCTATCGGGGAAATGCAAATCAAAACTACAATGAAATTTCATCTCATTCAGAATGTCGGTCACCAAGAATACAAATCACAATAAATGATAGTGAGAACGTGGGGAAAAATACACATTTTTTTTTCATCAGTGGTGGGGCTGCAAATTAGTACAACTACTTTGGAAAGCAGTATGGAGATTCCTAAAATGATGAGGAATGGGATCACTGTATGACCCAGATATTCAGCTACTTGTTATTTAGCCAAAAGAACTAAAATCAGCATACTGTAGTGATACATGCACACTAATGTTCATAACAGTGCAATTTACAATACCTACATCATTGAACGAGCCTAGGTGCCCATCAACAGAGCGTGGGATTTTTATAAATTCTCTTTATAAAACTTTTCATGATTTTCAAATTAGTGGTAGATAAGTGAACAGACATGTAGAGGGACACAGTGGTCTTCCCTTAGTGCTAGTCCTCAAGAAAGTAGATCCTGAAACAGGAATTGAGGTATAGATGCATTATTTGAGAGGCAGAAGTCAATGGTTATGGAGAGAGAATTAAAGAAAAACAACAAGGAGAAATGCAAAGTCATGCATTGCTATGAGGCATCAAGCTGGCTTTTGCTGGGTAGTGAGGTGTAAGGGGACACAGCAGGTTGCTCAACAAGGGTATCTATAAAGCACTCAGCAGACACTGTTCCACAGACAATCCATGGAAGGGTTGAAAGGTAATGAAACTTACCTGCCTCCCTCTCTCTGGTCTACTTTTTTCCCATCGGTCCAGGTTTACTTTTTGGAAAGTTAATCCCCACAGTTCTGGGGTGCATCCCTCAGTCCCTTGGCAGCTGCTCAGGCAACTGGATTCCAAGCCTTTCTTACGGTGTTCCGTTCAAGTTTGGAAGTGGAGAGACATCCCAGCACTGAAAGGGCTTGACATGAAAGGTCTTGCTGCCCTGGGACTTCAACTCAGATAACAGCCAGCTGGGGGAACCAGACAAAGTCGTCAAGAGCACAGCTGGCCAAGAGGTAAGGAGAACCTTCATAGAGAAATGGGCTGCTGAGTCTCAGAAAGTACACAAGATTTGTGTTTAGCACAGTTCTCCAAAGTAGGGTATATTTTTATATCTAAGGGTCCTAAGGCAACAGTTTTTGTCAGTGTTATTTTCCATCATGACCTCCAGCTTTTCTGCTAGTCTTTTCCTTTTATCCTCTTCGTTCTCACTCCTGATCAGCATTCATTCATTCACCCACATTTACCACAACATGCTCTTTGTGGAATGCAGTGCTCAAACCTAAACATGCTCTATAACCTGTTATTGGTGGAATACCATCACCTGGCATTGATATCATTTTTTCTAAAGCCCTCCCTCTGTCCTCTTCTCCCTTTTCTGTGTTTGCATCTTATATTTTGTTCATTGTTTTGTCACCATCTGATATGTCAGCAAGTATTTAAATGTATTGTTGTACCGACTAGATTTTAGCTCTTTGAGCATCCAAACTATGAAACCTAGCAGAATGATGGAAGTCTGAAATTTAGAGGAATGAACTTGAATTTGGTGGCTGACAGATCTGAGTTCTCTAGGACTCATTTGCTTCATTCTCTTAGGATTCATATCAAAGTTCAACTTTCTGGGTTCTATTACTTCTTATGTAAAATTAAAGCAGTTACACTTTATATCAGGTTAGTGAACACTAGCAAAGATGATTTAATCCTTGTGCCTGTTTAGCAACTGGCACCTCATGAGTGCTAAATAAATGCAAATTTTTTATCATTATCCATTTTTTTTGTATTCCTCTCTATCCGAGCACCAATATCATGGGTGGCTAGTGGAAGATGTAAATGATTTTCAATTTTTGTTTTTCTGATGAATATGTGGCGTACCTGCTATATGCCAGGTATGCTGGGACATTTCTGTGGGCCCAGCTACTCAGGAGGCTGAGTCAGGAAGGACACCTTACCCCAGGAATTGGGGTCAGCCTTGGAAACATTATGAGATCCTCCATCTCGCTATGGACTCTATCTCTTAAAAACAACAAAAATAGGTGATGATTTTTATTGAAGGAAAAAACCTTACATAGCACTGACTTTCAGACATGATTCTAAATGCCTCACACATATTATTTTAACCTACACATCAGCCCCTGTTTCCAGTTAAGAAAACAGAAACACAGAAGAGTTAAGTATCTTGCCCAAGATTATACAACTAGTAAGATGTGGTATTTAAACAGAGCATGTTTTCAGAGTCCACATTCTATGTAGTGTGCTATAGTGTATTATAAAATAGCTCACAAGTAAATAACTCCCTTGTATCTTTCAGAGATTTTTTATTAGCTTTAGATAAACATATATAGATTGCCTAATACTTTTTTCAAAGTGAATATATTATGTCTTTACAAGTACCCCAGGACCAAGGGTATGGCTTTTTTTGTATTGAACAATTAGCTTGATTGATCAATTTTAAGCTATTGCAGCCTAGCTCTGGTGGTAGGTATCAAGAGTTAATTAGACAAGGCTCATATTAATCACTACCCAAGACTGATATGACACCTGCACATAATAAGGGCAAAGGGAGTGAACACTAGTTTCTGAAACTATTTTCATTGCAGTATCATATTGATGTTCACATCCATACATGGTAGGCTATTTTTTCCCAAAGATTCTTGCTTTCAAATGCTGTTCTTTGGAGATCCCATAAAACTTATCTGAGTGTGTACAGGCAGAGGGATGATATAATAAAATTCTCTAGTCATATAGAATATGTGGGTCTGATAATAACAAAAGTAAGAGAATATTTTCACAATAAATTACAGTGATATCAACCTTGATGCTTACCTACATTACTGTGACCAAATATTGTTCCTACAATGGTGAACACCTTCCAATAACCAGAGGACAAAGAGTGAGCACATATTAAAAAATCTGAAGAATTGAATTTTTAGTTGGGGCCTTAGGAGAATAAGATAAATTTCCTATATCATCTCCCTCTTCCCTTTCTTCCCCTGAGGCAAGAGTGTGAAACCCTAACATAAACTCACTTTGTCATCATCTTAAAGAATATTCTGCTTTCCACTTATGCCATATTTCATACACCTTTTAGCTGTGAGCCAAAATGGTTCATATTCCAGCGAAATGTTATTTGAGGGGTATCAGTGTCAAACAGAGTAGCTGTTTTGCTACTCGGGAGAGTTAGGGGAGCTCTTCTTTTAGTTAATACTGTTCCTTTTGTATTGGGGCAGATGTTAATTGTGCCTGACCCCTCACAATTGAAAAGGAAATAATCTTCTATAACAGGGCATGGATTTTTCTATCCTGGGTCTTGGTATTTGCGTATTTGAAAGAGTGATTGGCAAGGTTGATATTAAGCTCACATTCTTCCTTCAAACCAAATTCTAGTGAACACAAACACACACACAACTGTGTGATAAAGATTCTATCTTTCATTCCTCTCACCAAGGTCTAATTATCCTTCGGTGACAACCTTCAGGAACATTCCTGTGTGATGACCTATCATGTGTGATTTTTTTTTTTTTTGGTCTCAGTAAGCTGTGCCTTTCACAAAATCATGGGCCAAACTGGAAATGAAAAAGCCAGATCAACCTATCAACCTATCACTGGTTATGAGCTGCAGAATTGGCACAGTGTCACAGCCAGCAGACTCTAGAGTGAACTCAGTCATACTGAAGGAAAGCACGGAAGATGTGGGCACTTTGCAAAACGTTTAAGTGTTAGTAGACCTTAAAACAATGGCTCATGGACTTTTCCTTGGGGAACTTCCTGGATAACCAGAACAGAAGTTTCTATTTATCTTCTTGGGGAGCAAAGAAGGAAAATAGGTCAAATTATTTTGGAGTGAATTTGTAGCTGACAAACAAAGCCCCAGTTATTTTAGCAAATATTTTAATCTGCTGTGATGCCACGATCTTGCCACCCCTAAATATTGTGGGAGTTAATAGGTGACTTTAGGAGCTAGAAATGTGGATCACCCAGCCTGGTATCTCCCAACTGCTTACTCCAGAGGCTGTGGTTATGTTTATTTTCTCTCTGTGTTAATTGCCTGCAGACAGAGGTGGAGAATTCAGATATTATTTCCCAATAAGATCTGGGTTAGCAAGAAACCGTACAAATTTTCCTTCCTGTCCCCCTTCATGTTACAAATGAAAAACCCAAAACAACATGATTTCTAGTGGCAATAGCACACAGAATAAAACTAGTGCTTTAACCCATTAAATGTGGGTTGCAATTATTAATCGGGGCTTATGGCAAATAAGAGAAAACCTCCACTCCACTTTCTTCCTGTGCATGGCCCTGCCTGTATTCTCATCATAGCAGAAGATGTTGTGCTTGGGAAATAAAAGCATTCAGTTGCCCTCAATAGAGAATGAAGTATCTCACAGATGAGGGAGAAGACCAAGTTCTCCATCTGGGACTCTTACCTAAATGGGAGCGGGAGGCTTTTACCACAGAGAAGGCGAAGATGCTTATTCAGTGCCCAAATTTGCAAAAAAGGAAGAGAATCTCTACTCTTGTGGATTAGCAGACACATTGTCTATGTTCAATTTTTCCCATAAAGGGAGTGACAGGGAAAAGGAAGAAGGCTGAAGACAGGGCTTAACCTCTGGAAAAAGTAGCAACAGATTCACATGGATTGCAAATAATGATCCCCACATGGAGGACCATACGCTTGATGACTAAATAATCAAAGGGTCTAAATCAAATTGATCATCTATTAAGTGCCACTCTTAAACTTCATGTTCATTTATAATAATAAATTAGAAAAATATAAAATTTGGCAAACTACATAGGACTTGTATGTTCGGTTATGATTGCTTGTGCCTGGACATAGATTGATGGACCAATGATGTGGGATGAACAACAATATTGACATAAATAATTTTAAATTGTTATATGTTTTCCACAAAATACGTCTCTTACCTTCATTTCAATGAAGTCACTGATTGTTACTATACTAAGTTGTTGTATACTTCATAGACTACTACAATAATGACAAATTTGACACTCTTTCTTTACTTATTGTAGCAATTAGAAAGTGTTTTATTTATTTCAATTTCGGAAACTTTAGTCTGCTGAATTGGCCATAAATGCTTAAATCAATACTTATATTTAGAAATAAATAAGAATTTTTGTACATCATGTTAAAATATTTAAATGGAGGGCTGGAGCAGTGGCTCACCGGTTATGGTGGTTGCCTGGCAGGTGTGGGGACCAGAGTTCAAACCCCAGCACCATGTACACAACTAAGTGTTGGAGCAACAAGGGTTTCATGAAAAACTAAATAAAATTGATTCTCTCTTTTCTCTCTCACTTCCTCTTTTAAAAAATATTTAAATAGATTTCTTAAATTGTCACTATCAAAATTACTATAATTTATATTCTTCATACAAATTGTTGTTTTACATTGCAATTCTACCGATTAAGTAGTATTTAGATTTATATAGTAATAGAAGGAATTGGTTCATATTTCATGATTGCTGCATGCAGATGCATGCACAAACACAAATTTAAGAAAACTGTGAATTGTTTAGTTCCAAGAAAATGTTGATTCAGCCATCAGGGGTAACCATTGCAAAGATTTCACTATTTTCCCTGAATACTACATTGGAAGAATTGGAAATTGGGAAACAAAGCATTCACGCTATCTTACAGGAAGGAGTTGACAAGTAAATTTGTCTTCTCTCCAACTAAATGCTTGAGTTGCTTACATCTTCCCTGTGAAGTCAGCAAGAACACAACCCACAAAACTTCTCAGTATTCAAATACAGCTGCCTTTTGTTCCAAAGACCTATGAAAACAGATGTAGAAAAGAATTTCCTCCTCGTACTTGAGCAATGGATATTTAGTGGATATTTAGTGTTTTTCTGGCTAGGCCAGTATGAGACGTCACAGTCTGGGTGACAACGCCCATGAACTCTTGAGCACAATGCATTTGTGTGCACGTGCAGAGTGTAGGCCCTCTAAAGTGTGGTGCTCAGGGCAAGGCACGCTCTCCAGAGTCCAAGGATACTGACGAGGAAGGGCTGGACCTCCTCCTCACTCTTACTTACTAGCTGTCTCCATTAGCTCTTCTGTTCTCTACGATACACTGTTCTCTCTATTCACTTTTCTTTTTCCTCCTTTCTCCTTTCCTTTTCCCTGTCCTTTTCATTTCTTCCTTTTTTTCTGTTGCAATTTCTCTTTTTAAAGTAAATGTTCTTAAGAAGCATATAGTACACTATTTCTCATGTGGTGTTTGAGTGTCCTGTGTTTGTGTATGGGAGGAATATATGCATGCAGGAGGGAATATAAAAGTGAAAGTATCGTCTTCCTCTATTCCTCCGGTAAACATCTGTGGAGGCCATAGTGTATATTTGTGGTCTAGTTTCTACATATTTAAAAAGTATATAATTTTGAAACAAACATAAATAATCAGATACATATTATTATTTTACAGCTTATCTAATTTGCACTCAGCAATGAATAATAGATCTCTTTTCACGTCAGAATATAAATTTTTAATTTCCACGTAGTAATTTATAGTTCGAATATACCATTGATATAACCATTTGTAATAGTTGTAATCAGGGTTTCTCTAATTCTGATAATCTTTTTTTTTTGTAGAAATTGACAAGCCTAATTTAAAGCTTATAGGGAATTATAATAACTTAGATTATCCAAAATTTTTTGAAAAATTATCATGTTGGAAGAATGATACAATTTGTTTTTGAGACTTGCAATAAGATTGTAGTAATCAAGATAGTGCAGTACTGGCATAAGCATCAATCCATAAATGTTTGGCTTGGAACTGGGGGCCCAGGAATAAGTTCATACCTACCTTATCATTTGATTCATGGTACAGTTATTCAATCCAATGAGAAAAGTCATTCTAGCAAACAGCTGGAACACGTAGATATTCATTTGAAAAAATAAAAAAGAACTTGATACCTCTTCATATAGTCCCCCCCAAACCAATTCAAGATAGATTGTACACCTGAACACAAAAGCTAAACTCAGGAAGCTTTTGGAGGAAAAAAAGGAGACTGTCTTCATGTCTTGGTGATACTGCAAGGTTTCTTAAACAGAAAGTAGAAAGTTATCTGTGGTTAACAGCTAACCACTTAATAAGAAAAAAGTGATATGATAGACAAACAAAATTAATATCATTTGCGATAAATATAAACACGAAAGCCACAGACTTGGGGGAATATTTGCAAAATATATTTGTAAAAGGACTAGAATGTAATACACGTAAAGAAATCTTATAGCTCAATAATAAAAAGTAAACTAGAACCTATTTTTAGAGGCAAAATATATGAGGAGATGCTTTACAAGAAAACATGAATAGCCAATAAGCACACAACTGGTTAAACAAGTAAGCTTTGTATAAAGAGTGTGTAGTGTATAATTCCATTTATGTGAAGCTCTAAAATAAAAAATAAATCAGCAGAAGAAAAATTAAGAAGGTAATTGCCTCTGGGATGGTGAGAGAGCACAGGTTTACTAGAAAGTGGAATGAGAAAAGTTTTTGGGTGATAGGCTTGGATTGCAAAAGTTTGTGCATTTGAAGCTCAAATTTTACTTAAGATTTATGCATTTCATTGTATGTAAATTTAATTTCAAAAGAAAAATATACATAAAGATAGGATTATCATGCTGTGATGCTAAAGCAGATAAGAGGAAATATACCGTGTCTATGATTAACTTAGGTATGATCCCAAATCCAAGATATCTAAGTAGATAAAAAAAAGGAGTTGATAGAAAAGTAAATAGTGTTAATGGTAGACTCTAGTTGGTAGGTACACAGATGGTAATTATAAAATTCACCTGTGCTACATGTTTAATATTTACATAGTAACATTTTTTCCACATTTTTATTGGTGCATTATAGTTGTATATGTGGATAGGATTTGTGGTTACACATTCATACAATATAAGTTGGCCAACATTGCTTCCCAGCATTTCCCTTCTCTTTACTTACATCCCACCCCTTTGTCCCTTTCTCTATTGATCTTACTTTGATTTTTATGAGCTCCACCACAATCTTTGTTTTCCTTTTTTCCTCTCTAGCTTCTGCATATGAATAAAAGCATAGGATTCTCAACTTTCTGAATTTGACTTACTTCACTTAACATGATTGTCTCTAGTTCCATCCACTGTCCAGAAAATAACATAATTTAATTTTTCTTTATGGCTGCATAAAACTCCGTAAATCTTTTAAAAATTGTATTTAAAACATCTGAAGAGAATCAATGAAAAAACGATTATACCTCCTAAGATAATTCAGAAGGTGGCTGGATAAAAGGTAAATACTAAAAAAACAGCTTTTCAGAAAATGTGATATAAAACTAAGACTAAATTCATAATAACAACAAAGCTTAATGACTCATCTGATATTAGCACCAAAATCTATAAGACTTGATGAATAATAACTGTTATATACAGAGACATATTTGACAAGAAGTGTGTAAGAACAATATGAAGACAAGTATAATAATTTCCTGAGTGGTATAATTTCTGACCTGATTCAGAGAGACACTCTACTTCTGTGTAAATGGGTTCATATCATTTTTTTTTTTTTGTATCAGGGATTGAACCCAGGGGAACTTAACCACTGAGCAACATCCCCAGCCCAGTTTTTATTTTTGTATTTCATTTTTTTATTCAGAAATTTATTTGTTGAACAATCACACAAGCTTCTAATGAAATAATATAATATATAG
>PVKS010000201.1:164653-235353 GCA_004027875.1 Aplodontia rufa
TTCTGAAAATTAGATTTTCCCCCAAGAGTCCCCCCAATTACCCACCCTTATTCCTACCCCCTTCCCAAAACATCTCTAAAAATGCATTAGGTTGTATGACATTACACCTTATCCAGATTTAAAAACATGATACTAGACCTTCTTTCTCAATGGCCAGGGTCCAGCTCCAGCCTCCACAGATGAGTGAAGACATTCGACCCTTGGTTCTCTGGGTTATGCTGACTTCGCTCAGCATAATTTCTTCCATAGCCACCCATTTACCTTCAAAGTATTTTAAGACAGGATCTCGCTAAGTTGTTTGGCGCCTCACTAAGTTTCTGAGGTTGACTTTGAACTTGCCATCCTCCTGCCTCAGCCTCCCAAGTCACTGAGATTACAGGTGTGTGCCACTGTGCTCAGCCTCACATCATAAATTTTACAAGATGTGAATTTCACCCTAAATAATATAATTCAATGAAATTTGAATGAAAATCAATGTAATAAAATATGAAAAGTGACTTTATAGTTTATTACTATATTTTTTTTTAGAAAGAGGGACAGTGAGAGAGAGTAAGACAGAATCAATTTTATTTAGTTTTTCATGTGGCCTCTGTTACTCCTAGAGTTCCTTGTGTATGTGGTGCTGGGATTTGAACCCATGAACTCGCGCGTACCAGGCAAGCGCCATAACTGCTGAGCCACCGCTAAACTGCTGAGCCACCGCTCCAGCCCAACTTTGTAGTATATTAGTAAGAGCAAATGGTTAGGAAGAGTCAAGCAAATTTGGAATAAGAAAAATCTGGGGAAATACTTTGAGATGTTAAAATGAATTATAACATTGTAGTAATTAAAATAGTGTTTATTTACCAAATAGATCATTGGTGAAAAAAAAAGTTTTTCTGTGATGTTGAGTTTTAAAAGCCTAATAGCAACTGATTTTAGTGGGACTGTTTTGTTTGATACTGATAGTTTGAAATATATATTGGATTTTCATCCATCTTAATTTCCTAGCATGCAATTACTAAACCCTTATAATATAGGAGAATTTAAAATTTTCAGCAGTTTTCTCTTTTTCTGTGAGCTATTCATTTTTGTTAAAATGTGCCCTGTATCATTGCTGCTCAATTGAATCCATTGAGATTTTCATATTGGGATGGGGGGTGGAGAGAGAGAAACTGAATTCATTGTAGCCTACTACTACTAAACCATGATTAGGTTTTATAATTTATACTGAGTATTTGAAAACTATGTAGTCTAATTTTATATTTATTGATATCATCTATATATTTAATTTTGTTGTCTGATTACTTTTTAAAAAGTGATTGATTGCCTTTTATTATAGTTATAGATCTGTTAAATCCTCCATTTGTATTTTAAATAATATTTGTTTTATGAATATTTCAAAATTATGTCCTTCATAGTATGAGCACCTGATTAGCTATGTCATTTTGATACAGTTTATAAATTTATCGAGCACCTAACATGTATAAGTTAGTTGAGATGTTAGTTGAGATATACTGGTCAATAAGACAGAGTTGTACTTCTCTGCCTTAAGGTCAGACAGTATTGTCTGAGAAAATAGGTCTAAAGGTAAAGTACAGTGACTCCTGGTAGTAATAAAGGCTATGCCAACAACAGTGAGGATAGTGGATTGGAGGAGGGATGAGTACCTTAACATCATGAGCTCAGAAGGCTTTTAAGCAGAGAAGGAACACTATTTGGATTCACATTTAAGTAGAGATTTTGGATGCTGTGTGGAGGGTAAGATTAAAAACAAGGACAGCATTTAACAGTGGATTAGAAGAGACATGATAGTTGTTTTCATTAGGATCATGGTGGGTCAATGTTGAAGATGTGATGGAAATAAAACATGACTTCGTAGGCTTTGGTTGAGTCTCTGAGTAGATGGTACACTGTTCACTGAAGTGGGGAAGACTGAGGACACAAGCCCATTGAAGAAGTAAGGTAGGGGTGTATATGTTGAGTGGTAACTAGTAGGGGAGAAAGCATGACATGCTTTGAAATTGCAAAAATGAGATCTCTATGAACATACAACTGGAGATATAAAGAAGCAACCCAAGGAAGTGGTGAGGACCAAAGAACAAGTTGAAAGTCAGCAGTATATAAATAAAGTCATGGAACTGGGTGAATTTACCTAATGTAGGTAAAGAAGAGAGAGAGTTCAGGATTGATCCTTGGGCAGTGAGAAAAGGATGGAGGAGTAGAAAAGGAGCTGAGTAATAGCAACTTGATAAAGTAGAGTAAGTAGATCAGACAAGACAAAGAAACCCATGATCAAATGTATTGAATGCCTCAGAGACACAAAATAGGATGATCTGAAAGTGCAAACACCATCTTTAGTCACATGGAGGAACTTGATAAACACAACAGAAGAAAACTCAAACCAGGGCTTGAACGTAAAGAATTTGATCAACGAATGGAAAGCAAAGAAGTAGAAATAGCAAGTTGTTTAGAGTATTTCAACAAAATTCATGAAAATGATATACTGAAACCAGGCTGAGTTTCATGGCATATACTTAGGTAACAGAAAGAAAGTTTACTTAATTTAATAAATTCAATTTAGGAGATTGAGATGACTAGATATAATACCCTTGATGTTAACTGCATAGACCCTGTATCATTTTCTTCCTGGTATATTCTCAGGCTGATGAAGTAGATTAAGTGTTTATAGCAAATGTACCAACTTTGACCATTTGGGGAGGATATCAAGAATATTCCCCTGTCTCTATGGCTCTACTAAAACTCATTGTTTCCATTGTGAAATACTGCACTACTCATTAATTACCCCATTTGGGAAGTAATTTATCACTGCTGAAACTTTCCCACCAGAAATCTTGGACATGGTACAGGTCTTCACTTTTGTTCCATTAAGATTTTATTTTTATACATCTAACCTTCTGTCTGATGAAGGTGATGTTTTTCCCTTGTTCTACTTTCATCTCTAATATAATGCCAAATATGAGGTTTCTCATGCACAATCGTATTACTGGTAGCAAGTGTATTGTATCAAGTGACATTTTTGGCAGCCAGCAGCTAGACTTAACAAAACAATGAAAAAAAAATTCTTTTCACTTGGAATTAGGAAGTTCTGGCTCAATCTCATTTTTTTTTCTTTTTTTACCAATGGTTTCATGAAAATGGAAGAGAAATACTTAATCACTTTACCTCTCTTTCCTTTCTTTATGAAATAAAGACATCTTGAAAATAATATCTTCTGTATACTACCTGAGTGGTCACAAATGTGTGAATGACACTCATGAACTAAATGTTTTAAACTAATATTTTATAATGTAATAATTCATATTTCAGTGTGAAGTCTTGATTCCAATGAATAGGACTGATGTTCAGTTTTCTATCATCAGTGACAAAATATCTGAGAGAAATCAGTTTAAAGAAGGCTTATTTTGGCTCATGGTTTTAGAGATGACAATACATGGTCCCATGGTCACTTGGCCCATTTCTTTGGGCCTCTGGCAGCACAGTACATCAAAGTGGAAGTCCATGGTGGAGGAGGCTGCTCAATTCATGATGGCCAGGAAGCAAAAAGAGAAAGAGAAAAGGCCAGCATTTTAATATCCCCTTCAAGGGCATGCTCTCAATGACCAAACTTTGTTCCACTAGACTCCTCCTACAAAGGATCTACCAGTTCTCAATAGTGCCATAGACTGGCAAGCCTTCAATAGCACAGGAACTTGAGGAACACTTAAGAGCCAAATCACAAAAAAAGACTTGAAAGGGCAGGGGAAGAAGAGTGTCCATATTTTTAACAATCCCTTTGGGAATCCTTAAGGAAAGAGACTTATTGTAAAATAAAGTCATATTTTTGAAGGAAGTATTGATAGACATCACCGATTTGTGGAGGGCATCATCACTAAAGGTTGATCTGAATTATCTGTTAAACTGGGTTTACTCAAGAACAACATGGAAATATGACTGTTCAGACAGACATTCAATTGAGATTGTAGAGATGAGAAGATATAATAAGGAATATTCTCAGAAGCTAGGGAGCTACTTATCAAAACTAGCTACTGTTATGCCATAAGTGAAAACAAGAATGGATTTCTCTTACATTTAAGTAACTATTTATACAAGAATATATGCTCCAAGCAATAACTGGCATTCTCAGTTAACTGAAACAAAATTTTAAGAATTCTAAGTCTAAAACTGCCTTGAACCTTGAGATGCTTGTTAATAAACTAGAACTCTACCAATGCCAGGTGGGGTTTCCATGTTAATAGATCAAGATTTGTGGTTTTCCTATCTGATTGTTAGGTAAAATTGGTTACCTGGGTATAACTGAGTTAGGAAACACTTCAATCAATCAAAAGAACAGATTCCCAGCTGTAATATAGGAATGTAGGAGTTGAAGAACCATTGTATCATGAACCTGTAGTCTCTGGTTCACACATAGTAAGATACACTGTATCTGAAATCTTTCTGACATGACTACAGTGGTCAAAATTGTACCTGATTGAAAATGTATCCTACTAATTTGGGATCAATCCTAGTATGTGACCAGGGTTGATGTCATCCTTTCTCTAGGAAATAATGAAGAAGTGGTTGTATCCTCATCCCAGTTAAGTCCAAAGGTAACTTTGAATTGCTTTTAATGATATTGCCTTCCATTGGCTTGAATGAATGAACTGCCTCCTTGGGGAATTATGTTCAATCTGTGCCAAAAGATGGAGAACTTTACCCTTGGAACTGCAGAATGCCTTAAGAATTAAAGGAATGTCAGCAGATCCTGAGATATGCTGGAGGAAAAATGGCTAGTCTATGATTATTCAAGGGCTGATTGTCAAAGTTCTTTGTCTTCTTGCTGTGTGTGTGTGTGTGTGTGTAATAGAGTAGCATGTTATTGAAGTTCTGTTCTATGCTAGGCTTTGTGTTGATGCTTAATGTGTGTTTAATCCAGTGGGATAAGGACTATTGATATTCTGTTTTACAAATGAGAAAATTGGGACTAAGAGATGTTTTTTAAAAAAGGAAAGAGAAAAAATACTGTCAGAATTTACTTAGCTAGCAAGAAGAGAGATAGGATTTAGGACCTAAGGACCTAAGTGTGCCTCTAATTCAGGTTCTCCTAACCATCAAGCAACATATCACCTCTAACCTGAGGGTCAGTATGGACCAAAGAAAAGGAGATGAAGACTAAATCAATGACGAGAATGAAAAAAAAAATTGTCTCAAGTGAAGACTAGCTTTGCATTTTCAATGAGGCACATTTTTCCTGCCTTCCATTATCTAAATTAAGGGAATTGTATCTATTAAGATTTCTTTGAGGGGGAGGAATTTGAGAAATGTCTGGTTGATGATTAAAACAGTCTACTGCAAACTCTGTTACAAAGATTGTTCCCCCCCATATCTAGAAATTGCTATAGCATTTATGAAAACCTAGATCAATCAGGACTCAATAGTTATTATCCCTTTTACTGTAAATTTGACAATTAGAAAAATGCACTAGAGATGAAGGCTTCTCACATAATCTTTATGCATGAGTAATTCCCGGCATAGACTCCAAGAAAGATAAAGGAGGATAATAGAATAGAAGAATAAGAGAAACTTGAAAACCACAGCATGTAAAACCTGATGAGAGAATGAAATGTCAGAACATTTTATTCATACTCTTAAGCTTCTAGGGAAGGATAATCAGTGAGGATCAACTTGTCCAAGCTTCTCCAATTGTCTTCCTAGCTGAGCAATTTGGTATTTGAGATTTTATTATGTTTATCAAAACCCTAATACTGCACTTAGAATATACTCCATTAGCTTTACTCTATTCCTTGGGATTTGGGGAGCAATTTTACATTGTAGGATAAATTACTAATATACATTTCCTTCTTTTTCTCAAATAGTCATTTATGAGGAATTTAGTTTTGATTAAGTAGAGGTATTAAGCATTTTTCCACTAAGAACTGTTACGACTGACACTAAAACTCAGTTGAATGACACACAAATCCTTTACTCATTTATGTTTTTCTTTTAGTGTTAATAAGCTGATAATACCTTGTTCAATCTTTGATTTGCTGTAAAAAGAGGTTTCTTCTGGTCAAAGACAATAATAAGTGTACATTTTACCAAGAGGCCATAATACATTCTGGTCCCTTTTTCATCTATGGGAGTAGAAACTAAAGAAATCAGATTAAGTTATTTGCCTGACAACAAGAATCAGAGAAAACATAATGACACAAGGTAAGTTTGGGAATGCCTTCCAAGTCTATAAGGAGTTGCAATAGTTACTTAGAAACTTTCAAGTGACTTAATGTCACAACTTCCAAGTCACTTAAAAACTTTTACTCAATTTTTAAACTCTTGATATTTGAAATAACCGTAGACTTCATTTCTTTTATCCAACTTGCCCCAGAAGGAAGATGACCTTCAATTTATCATCCAATCTGGAACACCAGATCAAATGAAAAAGGGCACTATTAATAATCACGATAGGTGTAAAATAAGTCTGCTGAGTAAGTGTTGTCATCCCACCTAGGAACAATTTCCCTAGACATTATGACTATAGTAATTATAAAGTCTTAAAATATTTTTGAAAAGCATTATTGCTTCCTTCCCTGGAGGGAAAGAAGAGTGCCATGAGACTACATTAAATCACCATGGGATTTCGTGTCAGATGTGCTCTTTAGAAGTCCAGGGTTTGCGTTCTGAGCTTACTGGGACAGCTGCACTATTTAGTCCAGTTTATTAGCACAAATTGAATCTAAAAAGCCCATCATTTCTCTATCACAGTCCTTCTCACTTCAAGACTTCCCTGTTTATTCCCTGGATCACTGCTAGTCTGCATGAATGGATAGGTCTACAGATAGCACCTATCTGAGCAGGACCTGTAGGCAGTTACCCTTCTAATGACTACTACAAATTCCTTCTTGTTCTTCATAATACCTCTGAGAAAATCATGAACAAGCTTTCTTCTGGATTTTTGTCCTTTCTTTCATTCTAATTTTTTTAAATCTACTTTCCAACTGAAACATTTTTGACCACCCTACTGATCTATTGTAATACTTGTCTCCTTTTCTGAGTTCTTGTAACATTTATTATTTGACCTTCATTAGAAGCACCATTTATTATTGCATTTTATTGAGCAATATTTTCATGGATATATATCACATTACCTCAATTAAACGGTAAATTCGTATCTTGTATTTATTTTTAAATTTATTTTTATTTGTCTTATCCTTTCCCATACTAATATAGAATATAGATATAGCAGAGATCTAATGACTTGTGTAGTTAACCCTCACATTCCCCTTTCTCTAGTGAACATGCCCTTCCCTTCTTATAATAGTGATGGGTACCCCAGGTCAAGCTCACAGGTGAAACTGCTGCTTGCTGAAGGGTGATTTTCACCAAAATGGAACCTGATCCAAGGTGGACCAATCAGCTTCTAATTTCTAGGAACAGGGCCCCAGAGAGGGCAATTGATCTTGTATTAGTTGTTCACACTGAATTGGCATAAAAACAGAGATGGAGTGGTCATTTCTGTTATTGGATAGAGAAGTAAATATGGCATGAAAGTAAGAATAAAGCCAGTCTTCCAAAAGAGACAGAAATGAGGAACCACATGACTGGGAAGATAGAGGAAATAACCTAATCTTCTGCCTTTTGGCTGAAATAGTTTCCACTTACTCTTCCTTATCTCTCAATCATCTTGGTAGCACTTATCAGAGTTTGAAATGATCTTTTCTAACTGAATTGGCCATGTATATAATCTTTTGTCTCCCTCTTCTAGAATGCATTTCAAGACAGTAAAACCTTCAGTGCATTCAAGGCTATCTTTCTGGAACCTGGAACAAGCCAGGTCATATAGCCACACTCTGTCGTATTTGTGAAATGAATGAATTCATGAAAAAATGTTTAATCTAGTCCCAGGGTTTCTCAGCAGTCAAAGGCACTAGGGGCATAGAATATGTTGATACAGTCAAGGAATATCAGAGCATGGGGGTACAACTTGGGATAGGCGAGTCACAGTGGGGAATTAGTGGCCAGGCTGAGATCATGGGATAGGAAAGAAGAGGAGAGATGTGATGGAAAGGAACAAGTACTAAAGGAGACATTGGGAGGAAGAGAGAGAATCTTTCTGCTTTGTGATTTCTCTGTTTGGGACTCTCATGTGTAAACCCAATGAGAGGAAGTGGCTCCAAACAACCAGCTGCCAGGACAGCCTGAGAAATGGGTGGAAAAGAGAAGCTGGAGATAACAGAAGACTTGGGGGCCTGTTACAGCAAGTGCACACTTCCACACTTGTCAGCTATAAATCAAGAGGTTTATGAGGCTGCAATATTTACACTCTAATTAAAAAATCATAAAGCAAGTACCCTTTCAGGTTGCAGAAAACGAAACTCCTAAACTTTCACAGCAGTGGCTGTTAATCAGTTACTCCTAATGATCTGCTGTCCAGATTGGGTGCTTACTCAGCCACAAACAGCAAACAAGACAACGGGTGAAAGTGGGAATTTCACCATAGAATAGTCTTTGGAGGGGGCCATGACGTGAGCAGGAACCTTTCAGTTAATGGCACAGTCCCCACTCAGGCCTGGGAAAAGATATTTGAAAAAACTGAGTTGGCAGCTTTGGTTCATTTCTCCTCTGTTCCTGTATGGAACTGAAGTCCATTCACCAGAACGTGCACGTGGAGGTACTGTTAGAAACCTTGAGCGGGATTAGTGGAAGACCCAGATTTCCACACGGGTAATAAAATGCAGAGCAGTGTCAGGCCCAGCATGTTCATCTGGAACTGCACACCTGAGAACTGGGCAAAGTTGAAGTTCATCTCAATCCTTTTGGGCTCTCCCACCCTTCTGGTGGTCCCTGCCTTTCTAAAGAAGGAGGCCTATCTGCTGCTGTTGACAGGATGGCCCAGGATGGTCCTTTTTGCTCCTGCCTGCTTCCGCACCCTCATCACTCTCTCCCTCTTCCTTCACAATAGAGATGGAGAGGCGCTTTTTGGCTTCTGGGAACGGCTGTGCTGTCTCTCCATCAAACTCCACTCAAATTCTTTCTGCCACTCTTCATCTGTAGGATCGCTTCTCATTTTTCAGGTCACTACCTGGTCTGCTCTTAGTTGGAGAAGTGATCGCTTCGTTTTATTCTTGAAACACAATGTCATTATCCTCCATAGCACTTTCCAAAGTTGAGAATTAGATTTTGAGACTTTTATTTATCTGTTTGTCTCTTTGACCATGTTTGTCTCATGAAGGTAAGTACCCATGGCCAGACCTTTTTTATATATCACTAAATACACAGTACCTAGCACAATGTCTGGCCTATAGAAGTTTAATATACTCTTGTTGAATGAATTAATGGCAGTAAATCATGCTTCCCAACTTGGCTTTCCAAGGTGATAATCAGGAAGAAAAGTCAGAAAGAATTGATCTTTGTTTTCTTTCCCTGTCACTACCTAACCTGGTTTATTCAATAGGTAATTTTATTTCTTTCCTGTCTGATAGCACAGGGCATGCTAATGGTGGGAATTTCAACAGCTGTAGGTAAGAGAATGGGTCACATTTGGGCAGGTATAAATTTACACCACTTGGAAAATACTGCTGGGCATGGAGGAGAGAAGCCTGACCCTCCTTTCTGTAGACCAGGTTTTGAATATTGCGTCTTATATGCATTAGAATAAATCATCTTACCTTTATGAGCTTCAATTTCCTCATCAATGCATTTAGAACAATATGAGCTACTGGTTGTGGAAGTCCCTTGCAAACCATCAAGAAGGCATGATTATTTCATGATTTTCTTTCCACTGATTGTAAGGCTGCCTTGGATTACAAAGTGTCCTAGGGTGGCCAATCTCCAATCTGGGGTCATTAAACTAACACACTCTATTGCCATTTGGACAGAATCTTCTCAACTGCATCCTCGGTGGGAGAGTCCCCTGTGTTCATTTGTGGGCACCATTTGATCACTAGGAGGATTTTTTTCTGTGGCCTTATGGGAATATCATTGAAAGCACTGACCCTGTTGCCTTCCATGGTTCTTATTTATCAAGTTGTACTCATTTTATTAGCAAAATATATAGGCCCAGTGAAATGTAATGGACTTCTACCTCCAAAGATAATTAGAGCCATATTCATTTGCCGATGCAATTCAAAGAAGACCACAAAAATGAACCAGATTTTATTGGCACGTACTCACAGCTCAGACCCTGCTGGTGTTGTGCTGCTTTGGCATTTGTGAAACAATAAATCCCGAGAAATCATTGGGTTGCATTAGGCTTCCAGTTAAACATGGGGAAGAAATAGCTGATGTCTGAATTTGTTAATTTCTGCTGATTCAGTTAGAGGGTAATGCGCTCAGCTAGGAGGGAAGCATTCAGGTATGTGAATTAGGTTTGGAAACAAAGGGTAGGTTATAATCAGTGTGTCTAAAATAAAGTTGAAATCATTATTCAGTGGGCACTTCCAATGAAATTAGAAAAGAATTCCAACCTTTACAGAACTCTGTTCTGCCTCCTCATTTACATAATACATCAAAAACACAACTTTCTGCCCTTCCTTCAATCTTGGGATTTATAAGCAATTTTAAGTGACCTTGTGTGGTAGGTATGAGGCAGATAATGCTATCTGACCTGTATTAATATGGAACCTTGCATAACCAAGATGTTATGATTTATCAAAGATCACACAATGAGTCATTGCTGCAATCGCAAGGCAAATGTTCAGGTTCTCATTTCCTTGGCAGCAAATGTTTAGTTCTCTAGGCTAGCCTATCTCACTGTCCCCCGTATGCTCTCATCATGTGCACCTGCCTTCTGCTGCTGGTCAATCTCCAAAGAAAATACATACATCTCACACATGCCGAGTTCTGTCCCCCTACCAAGCCAACTGAGCCACCTCCCATCCTCTACCTTCCACCTGCTAGCCATTATCCATTCCATTTCGCATTGCCAGGTTTAGCAAATGTAAGTACAGGACACCAGTGAAATGTGAATTTCAGATAAACAATAAATAATTTTTAGTATAAGTCTCAAGCAATATTTAGGTCATAGTTTTACTTGGGCATTATTCATTGTTTATTTGATATTCAAATTTCACTGGGTGCCCTATATTTTTATCTGGAAAACCTAATGTAATCACAGCATCTACATGTTACCTTCTAATTTCATGGTTCTTCCATCTACTGTTCTACTTTAATTCCTGTCATTTCAGATTTCAACTAAACATATGGCAACCTATTGTCTCAGTGTTTCAGAATCTATCCAAGTCAGAAATGACTCTAAAGACCCCCTTGGGAACACAAATTCATGGATTCTAGCTTAGTTCTACTACATGCTAACCATGCATCTTTATGTTTCAAATCTCTCTAAAGGTCAGTTTCCTTGCCTGTAAAAATGAAAATTCCTATCTCATAGTCCCATTCCAAGGACTGAATGAAAATTCAGTCCCCGGAATGTAGAATGAACTCATTAAGTGACATTAAGTATTTTCAAATGGAATTGGGGTTATCACTCTTGAGTATATTGTCATTTTATAAGAACACAAAGGCCAAAGAGATGAAATGGGTTGCTCATGTTTACATAATGGCTGTACTGTTTGGTTCTGAAAAGAGAGTTTCTGAGACTCTGCTTTAAATGTCAAATTCAATGTTTAAACCAAACATTTTAGACCTATATTACTTGCAGACCAATATGGTAGACTCTGTTGATCATTTGCCCAATTGCCATTCCCACTATCTTATTCATTGCTTGAACTGGGAAGGAGACCATTTCCCAGCACACGCATGTGGCAGAGCAGAGACAAGATTGCTCCTTCCTATCCCTAGCATTGAACTCTTATCTTTTGAAGGGCTTACACATGGATATGTGAACCTTTTCTGGCCAATGAGACATGAGGTATGCTAAAGGAATACTGGAAAATATTTTTCCATATTAATAAAAATATGTGCACAAGGAAAAATGCTTATCTGCTCTGAAGGTGGCCATGTCAAAATAATTCTTAGGGTTACTGTAGCCAATTTGTGACCCAGGGATGGAGGACTCTCCAATGCCCTGAAAATATCTGAGTAGACAGAAGTTCAATAACTATTCTTGATGATTATTGAACTACTGAATTTTCCCTGTAATGGTCCTGATTCTAGACTTTTTATCTTGTGACATTACTAATCCTTTTTCTATGTACACGTTCTTGGTGTCTATTACTTGAGGTCTGAATTTGTTAGTTTCTGCTGATTCAGTTAGAGGGTAAAGTACCTTATGTGATATAAAACTCCAAACTACATAGGAAAAAGAAGGGTTAAATGGTACTCAGTTTCCTTTGGATCTATGCAAAATTTCACACTTCCTCAACAAATTTGGGGATGGAATTTCATGTGAGAGAACTACTTTCACCTTGAATACTTCGTTTGCTAAACTATTTGAGTCATATACATCATGTGAAAGAGTTTCTGAACACGTGGTTTTGGACTCCACACATGTAGCCCTTCCTGAAGACTCATAGGAAAGAGATTTTACCCTAGGAAACTGTGATGTCAACGTCTCCTGGCTCATATAGCCTGCTGTTCATAGACACATGAATATCTGGGTTCTTTGGACATATCCATGAACTGCTCATGTTGCTTCCAACTTCAGCTTCTCTGTACTTTATTTTTGGCCTAATTCAGTTACTTTGCTACCAAATCAAATATAGCAGTGAGCTTTTTCATGGTGCCTGAGAAACTCCTGCATAGCTCTTCTGATGTACCCTTCTCTAGTTATGGATGATGAAATGGAGAACAAAGGGAGTAAAAGAAGTTCAATAAAATCATCTTGTTCCTCCCTTTTGTACTTGTGTAAGGAAGGGATTCTTCTCAGACTCAGAAAGGGTTTTCAGCATTGACCCCATTGGCAGGTGATCTTGAAGAGCTGCTACTATTTTGATTCTCACTCTTGAGAATTTCAGGGTTTCTTCGATTGAGTTTATTTAGACTAACATCCCCCATTGGCATTGTCTTTTGTCACTCTATCAAACAGTTCTTACTTTTTGACCATTAGGCTGTTTCTCCTATTGTGCTTCTTCTTTGAGTCAGAGAACTCAGAACTGGATCTTTGTCAGGGAGGAAACGTGGTCAATTTCACAGTTTGGTGACAAGAGTTGTAATGCTCTTAATGATGTCTTCAGAGCCCTAGCCTTGGCTTGGTTTGCTTTTAGAAAAGCTGAGCTTCTTGTACAGCGCCAGCAGCCAGGATTGCTCTCAAGCCTGCTCCTCTCTTGGGCAACTTGAAGAGACCTGTTGCTGATCTTTGGGGTTATCCGAAGCCTGCCAAGGGTATCTGGGAGGCAGTTCTCCTTCAGCACCCTTCACCCTTCAGGATTGCTCTCTGACACTGAGAAGACTTCTTGCTGGTGTTCTGCTTTCCCAAGGCTTGGAAAATGTGCCTGCAGGTGGGGTGCTGCTTTAAACTGCTCCATTTCTTATAAGTACTCTGAACCTATGGTAACTTCTTACTTGTCTTCCGGCCTCCCCAAAGCACTGGAAGGAGAATCTAAAATGTAATAAGCTTCTAAAAAATATCCTCTTCAACATCAGAGTGCTCCAAGCCTTTTAAGGCTTGGAACTGGATGTTAGGCCTCAAGATTTGGAAACATGACTTGGAGGCTGAACCGACATGATTAAATCCCTCAAAGGGAAGAACCTCTGATCCTGAGATTTACTGTATTGTAAACTTCATAAGAGACCAAGCAGAACTCTTGGGAGGTATGCACCATGACAGTAGCACTTCCTGGAACTGAAGAGATTGGCTGGACTCTCCTTCACATTGAGGATAAGACAGGACTCCTGGCAGGCAGTGGCCCAATAGAAACACACCACACAATAATAGTGAGTCATCAGAGACCTTGACATTAGGCTGTACCAATAGCTCTGAGGTATCTGTGAGACCCCATACAAATGCCTTTGTCAACAGCAACGCTCTCTGAACTTGAGGGGATTTGTAGACTTTAGGCTTATCAAGAACTAGAAAGGCTGTTTGGGGAATTACGGCTTCACAGAAATGCCTGTCAGCAGCAATGCCCCTGCTCCTCAACATTAGACCTCACCAAGGGCTGGGAGTGAAGTTTAGATGACAGAGTCAAGAAATGAACCCTCAAATACAGTGTTCCCTGCACCAGAGGAGACTCGTTGCTAGATTATTCGTCTTGCTAGGGGATGAGGCCACACTTCCGGTGAGGCAATCCTCTTGCAAAACACTGCTCTAGCAGCAGCACTCCAACTTGGCTTTATGTCACACTGTTGGATACTTAAAACAGTTCATTCAAGGGTATAAAAGAGGCAGAGGAGCCTATGTTTGTCCAGCCATGAAATAGGCCAGTTAAGCCGAGGCCTAGAGAGAGAGGCACTCTCTCTTCCTGCAAAGCACCCAGAGGACAGAACAGATAATCTACAGCATACTGCTACAGCTTCCTTCACCACCCGTCTCTGAAATCAGCTCTCAGATGGAGCATAGCCTTCATTTCTGTGAAATCTGCCTAGCATTCCCCATCTTCAGACTCACAGATTGTTCCTCAGAACAGCATCCTAAAGTGACCATGTGCACAACAAGGGGTCAACTTAGTGAGCAAATTATTCACGTTGGTCACAGATTATGTACATGTGCATATGTATGTATATATGTGTATATATATACACACATATATAATACACATTGCTAAATTGACTTACCAATGGGTAGATTATGTAGCCTCTTATGAAAGTAAATCAATATTGCTAATGGAAGACTTACTGTGAGCTTTTGGGGGATGCAAACCATGACCTTGCTGAAGTTCAAGCAGCTGTCAAGGACATGACTCAGCATTTTAATCCTGTCTACATACCCTGAGCTCCAACCACCTCTTTGGAGGTCACAGAGTGGTGGTGTCTTTTAATATCTATAGTTCTAATAAGTCATAGTCCCCCCAGTCTTCGGCTGCTAATGGGAAGGTGGAAGATTTTGGATTTGCAGTTCTCAAGATCACTGGAAGAGTTGACACCAGGACACACATGTCTATATGGCCTTCAGAGGGCTTAGGCTATGAATTCCCCTTTAATATTGTTTTATACCTGCAGTGGGGTAAAAACACAGGACATTGTTTAATAACTGGAGCAAGAGTGGTGTGGCTTTGCTGTCACTGTGTTTCACAGGGTCACTGAAGTAAGTTATCATTCTTGTTTGATGCTGACACTCACTTTCTAAGCCCTCAAATGGTTTTCAAGCTACAGATGCTCAGAGATCAGAAGTTGGTAATTGCCGAGTTCCTGAAGATGTTTTTTTTAATTTTTTTTATTTTTTATTTTTGAACAACCTTACAAGTTTTTAACAAAATAATATAAAATGCGTATATATTCTGGATATTGCAATTACCCCCAGGAGTGCCCCCCCAATTACCCTCCCTTATCCCACCCTTCCCCTTCCCACTATATCTCTAAAAAAAGTATTAGGTTGTAAAACATGCTTCTATAGGGCTTTTCATTCATTTTCCAACCAGAAAGAATATATAACTAGAACCTAAAAGTCACTAATCAGAACCAGTATGTAAAAAGGCCCAGAATTTCAGCTTTTCAAGGTGCTACTATATACTACCTGTCTCTTTCAACCACATTGAGCTCTAGATAAGGGGAAAAGTACATCCAAGCCACTAAATACACAATAACAGAAGTCACTCGTTCTTTGTTCAGGACTTTTTTGAACTTTACTGGATGGATTGCTGACTCTGAGATTCAGTGCCTTTTGAAACAGAAATTTCTGTTTACCTTCATTTCCTGAGTAAATACATCAGTGGTATTGCATTTATGCTCCAAAAATATGATATGTCTAATTCTTAAAGTCTTATCTTAGTAAATGGTTGTGGCCCCTAGCCTTCCGTTGCCAATTCCTTATTTGTTACAGGCTCATTAATTAAATATGTACAGTACCTCCTCGAGCTTGTCTTTACCATAAACTGGCAAGCTGCAGCATTGTCATTGATAAGCGGGCAAGGAGAGAATTATAAATGTCTTCCAAATCACAGACCCATGTCTTACTTTGACTTGTAAAATTCAACATGTCTCTCGTATGATGTGAAAACCTCAATTGCAAGGCTAAATGATTTTGTTCAAATCTCCCCAGTTCACCAATGACTTTTGTTTAAAATTTACTTATGACTCTTTAATAAATGTCATGTTAACTCATTGGGGTTAAGAATTTGGTTGAAATTTTCTGGAGGTATTTTTAACCAGTTTGATGAATGTGTGGGTGATTAATGAAGAAGGATGTAGATAGAGAAAAACAGGGAAAACAGAGACCCAGCTTGTTTTGGCCTTGACAGCCCTATTTCTCAACCCACTATGCATTCATCTCTTCACTCTGTGATGTCATCTGTGGCCTTCCTGCTACTTACCTTTAGTGTACAAGTGTCTGTATTCCACAAGAGCCAACCAAAAGCTTTTGGTGGGGCAGCAGATAAGGCACTACCCTCCAACAGCCAGGGTCCTGATATTGCAGGGCAGCATCCTGTCCCTCACTGCCAGAGTGGGCCCTCCAAGATGACCTGACGCAGGAAGACTTCTCCTTCCGGAGATTATAAATATATATATATATATATATATATATATATATATATATATAAAAAAATCTGGAAGATATTTGTTCACCTACATTTATAACAGAATCATTTACAATGCCCAAAAGGCTGAAGCAATCTAAATGTCCATCAACAAATAAACAATGTACAAAATATTGCATGTACATACAGTGAGACCTTTTTCAGCTTATAAAGGGAAATCCTGTCACAAGCTACAATATGAATGGTTCTTGAGAACATTATGCCGAGTAAAATAAGTGAGTCACAAAAAGACAAGCACTGTATAAGTTTACTTATAGGAGCTATGTAAGTAGCCAAATTACTAAAAACAAAACAGAATGGTGGTGGCCAAGGGCTGGGGTGAGGTGTGGATATAGATACATATTCCATGGATATAGAGTTTGAGGTTTTGTAGGATAAAGAAATTCTGGAAGTTGGTCACACAACAATATGAATATACTTAATGCTTCTAGACGATTCATTCAGAAATGGTTAGATAAACAATAGAGGAAAGCCTGCATTTTAGGAGCAAAGCTGTCAAGTTGCTGACTGAAGAAAGGTCTGTGGCTGAGCGCTAAAGTAACAGAGGTAGACCAGGTGGCTCTGAGTTTCAGTAGTTCTCAAAGAAGGTTTAAAGGTGAGAACTGTCAGGAAACAGCCTTCCCAAGGCAACGGGAGGAGGATCAGAGGCACATAGAGCAGGAAGACACTGTGAAGGACTAATATGAAGAGCAGCTGAAAGGCCCAAGAGTGGGCAGCATCCTCTGAAAGGTGAAATTTAAAGACTTCTATGGAAGAGAGGAGATCCTGGCTTTCTGCTGACCATGTGACCCTAACTACTCTTGGGTAAAGTTTCCTCATCCTTCATATAGAAAAAATTATGCCAGCCTTGACTACATTTCTGTAAAAATTTAAAATTCTGTCATAGGTATGAAAATATTTGGTAGGATGTTCTAAAGTGCGTAAATTAATTTGAGGGGGCACTCATCAAATTTTAGAAATGATTGATAAAATCAGAAGATTGATAATTCTGGGCTTCCACAAGTCACCAGGTGAAATTATCTTCCGTGAGAACATGGAGAGAGGAATAAAAAGATGACAAGATCAGGGTATTCATTTTATCTCATCTACTGGTGGCTTTGTTCGTTTAAGAACATGAAAGTGGGCATTAAGAGGAAAGCATCCCAGAATGAGCTCAGCCACTAGTTGAGTGGCCTTGAACATTCGATAGATATATCTCGGCCTCAGTTTCCCTATCTGTAAGAGAGATTGTTGCTCCAGTTGTGGCATTCTGCTGCATTCTGAGATGATGGTATATCTCTCCTCTGTTGTAGAACAAATGCTGAACTCTAGTTTCAATGATGGGAAAGAAAAGCATTCAATTAAACACAGTGGTTTTTCCTCCTCATGAAAGAAAGCTTTCATCTGTGAAGAGCTGACTCATTCCTGTGAAGCTTAAAGCAGAAGACTGGAATTTATTAAAGTTATACCTGAGCTATTTTCTTATAATTCCTCCAATTCCTTCCCTCCCGCCCTCCTCCTCTTCCTCCTTACTCCCCTGTTTCCCTTCCTCCCCTTCTTCTCTCCCTCATCTTACCTTTTTTTCTTCCATACCTTGTTCTGAAACTAAATAGCACTCATCTCCTGATTGGTCTTCCTACCTGCACAATATCATGATGGACAGGGACCTTTGACAGGAATGAAATGTCATGCTGAATGAAGCGTGGACATATGGATTTCCTCACAAGAGCAGCTGCTTGACAAGGGTTTGTGAGTTCTTCATTTGAGTCTGATTGACAAAATGACTAAACTGAGAGATCAATAACATTTATCACCTGATAAATTTGGGTAAATACCCTTTAACTAACTAGTTAGTGGATATGAACAACTCATCAGTTGACTTGGAATGGCCAAACCATCTCTGTAGGTATTGCTCGAGCCTTCCCTCCTCTTTCCCCTGAGATGACCCCATTTTCTGACAATATGAAGCAAGCTCAATGTTTACTTTTATTTCAGAAATAAGTTTTGCTCAAGAATTTAAAGGTATATTCAAACATTAGATTTGAAGCCATAAAACAAAGAGAGAGCCTCATGGGCAGCAAGTTCAATATTGAAAGGAATAGACATCATATATAATTTCTCATTTATTAACTAATATAACAAAATAACATGTTGAAGTTAGCAAATATCCAAGTATATTATAATTTTCATCTCTATAATAACACTTCATGCACCTAGGCATATTGTGGGCTCTGACATTTGGAATTATGAGTACTGATATTTTTCATTTGTTTGCAAGGAAATAAAAGGGAATCATTTCTAGAACTGCCAATATGTGACTCTCTGTTTTTCACTTTTAAAGATAATCCAAAGCAAATTCCTTTTTATTGAATCTCACAACAGTATTCTCAAAATTACTTTCAAATAGTCATCTTAGTATTCTCCAATTTAAGACATCATATTATTGAGTTTTGATGAGCCAGTAATGCTCACCTAGTTGATTTTAAATATTCCACTTAGGATTTTCTGTGAAAGTGTACAGACCTGGATGCCAATCTTGATGCCACCATTGTATGCTACATGACCTTGGGCAAGTGATCGAACCTCTTTATGCTTCTATAGAGTGGAAATACCATCCCCTTCATAAATGTGTTACCAGGATGTAATTTGCTAAGTATGATGCTTTGAGAAGAGTATTGGATTAATAATATTTATTAGACGTAACAGTAGCATTCATGTTATTAATAAAGGAATGGGAATTGGCATTCCACCAGGTCCCTTTCCCCTTTAAAATGCTATGAATTTATGCTACAGATTGAATTGAGTTACTGCTTGAGAAAATTTAAATAAGACCATCAGTTGGGAGGAATTAGTCAACTCCAAGTACATTTAACTTAGAAAAATTCTTTATTATTCACCTGTGGAACTACATTAAGCAGGTTATCAAACCAATTTCAAAGATTACGATTGAATGCCACATCATAAACATGTGTCCCATTAAAATAAAATATAGTGCTTTAATTAAAAATTACACTTTAGCAAATAGCCATACTTTAAAAAATTAAACCTAAGTTCAAAGCCATACTTACGTTATTAGGGATTTAGTTTGACATAATGACATTGGCACAAACGTGTATACTCTATTGACGCCCCTCTAGTACTAAAGCCCAGTTGGGAAAGTCAACAAGGACTTTCTAGGAAAAGAGAAAACCTGTGTGTCCATATGTGTTTATGTGTTTGAATACACATACACACACACACACACACACACACACATGCACGCAAACACACAATTTTTGGAAGCTTTACTTTTATGGAAGAAAGGCCTTTGATTTCCCTTGAACCACAGTCAGAGCAATCTCCATTGAGTTTTCATGATGTCCACAGGCGACGTTACTGAGCTTCTTACTACTTGCTTTAGTACTCTAACAAAAGTCTTGGCAACTTGCTGTTGGAGTTTCTCAAAGCCACAGCAGTTCTTTCTCGCTTTTAATGAAATTCCTTTCTATTTCTCCAGGTATGACTCCCCTTGGACCAGCAGGGCATATTTTCTCCTTGAGTTAGGACAGCTTATGACAAATAATGATGGGGAATCAATAGACAGGAGGGAAATATTGGGTGAGAGGCTGAATGAATCTCTGAGATAAATTATTGACCATAGGCATGGCCAGTTCTCCCTTGCACGTATATGTTCGTATTCCATCTCACTAACAACCTGAAAGAAAATCAAATATTTTGTTTGGGGGCTTCACTAATATCAGCAACTTTTACTATCTTAATGGCATTTTTATTGATCTCAGCTTTAATGGGAGCTGTATATATTTGATGTTGGTCATTTAAAGTAGAGGTGAGTAATAGACTTCCCCACTGAGGACCATAAAGCAGCTCCTTGTCTGGCAAGCACGGGAAGCAAATAGAAGACAGCATTTAATCTAGTGTTCTACTGCAGTTATCAGGGACTGAGATGAAAAAAATTAAAATGTAAAGGTTGGAGCTTCCCCGCCCCCATGCTTCTTACCCCCTCCTGTTTCCTGTCCCCCTCCACCCCTCCCTACGCTGACTCCTGGGCACAGTGGTCATCAGCAGACTAACAACAAAAGGCCATTGGCGCAATGACCTTGGCTGTGGCATCACGCACTGGAGGAAAGAAATGAAGCCATTAGACTGAGGCAGGAGAACAGGTTATAAATCAAGCCATTTCCAATAAGCTGCCGTAATGGCCATCCATCATTGCCAGCCCGGCACACAGCAGACCATGGAGACACTGGAGCTGCTAAAGCTGAGACATAAACAATAATAATCCAGGCTTGATGTTTCAGCCCTTCAGGAAATTTAGGGACATTTGCTTTTCTTTTGTTTGTCAGAGGTGATATTTAAAGCATAAGATGTAATAAATAGAGAGTAGGTGACACATTGGTACGGTTACAAGCATTGCATTCTGGGTGTGATTAAAGGGAAAATAAAAAGTTGAATTCCAAAAATAGCCACTGCTTCCGGAATGAAAAAGCAGACCTCACAATCAACAAACCCAACATCACAATTTTCTAGGAACGATGGCTAGATGTTTTTGGAATAGGTTGATGGGTGTCATTGCTTTGAGGATTATAGCAGTTTGTGATACGGAAGTAAAGCCTAACAAGACTAGATGTGGCTTTCCCAGGATGCGAAAGAAAACTGGTCAAGTGATTCAAATTTGCATTTGTAACCAGGTTACCAGTGGTTCACTTGCATTAGATATGTAGAGGCTGTGCCTTTTAATAACATTATATTGCTCACTTCCAATGGACAATTGACTATGGCATTTGATCTTATGTCAAATATTTCAAAACAATGTTGTTAACATTTTAAGCGCACTCAAGATTGTTTACTGTGGCTTTGGGGAAAAAACATCAGGCAAAGAACTGGCTGTTCTAGTGTGTCTTTTTTTCCTGAAAGTCTTTAAAATGATTTCCTTAGGTTATTAGTATTTTATTTCAAAGCTGTGCCCATCAGAGATCACTATCTAGCAAGTCTTTGAGATTTCTCATTTCTATTCCACAATGCTTGCTCATCTCTGTCTTGATTTGATTATGCAAAATATCTAGTCCATCTTTTTTACGTTATATGATGTTCTCTACTACAAATAATAATGCCAATTTTTGAAAATATATTTCAGATCATTAAAAGCAGCTAACAGGGTTGGATGGCCTTAAAATTCACAAGATGACCCTTACTGCTTATGATGCTGTTTCAAACCACTCTGTAATGTAGTGGAGTGAACTTGTTTCATACCAAAAGCCAAGAGCAATTAAACTGAATGTAACTGAGAGACATGTTGCGACAACCACAGAATGTTCCAAAGAGTGATTCTTGGAAATGTATGAAGGGATTGCAACTTTCCTTTCAAATTGGTCATTGTACTTGCAAAGATTCAAATGTATGCAAGTCTGAAAGTGTGTTTGTGCAATAGCTATGATGCAAACACTAGAAGGTTAAATGAAGTCTAATCAAACAGTATAGTAATGGAGATGAAAATATACGATATATGGAAATTGCAGTGCTTCTCAACAGAAAAAAAATTTGTTATAGCCAGTTAAGATAATGCAGACTTATATACTTTCTTTTCACCCTAAACTTAAGATCCATAAATGGAAAATGTACACCTAGATTCTTACACTTTGGTGAGCCATCAGTCTCAAAGTAGAATGTTTTAATTATATTTTCAGAACAGAGTAGGGTAAGGTGATGTGCGCTACAACAGATCAATGCAAGCAATAACCATTTTTCTTCCTGGTTGAAAAATAGGACTGCCAATTGCATGTTTGGGGACTGATTAAAACAGCTGAAGAAGCTGAAGATGCTTAATCAGACACATTTAAAGACCTGACATATTTTGATTCCAGGTAAGGTTGGAACATTTATCTAGAGTGAGTCCATCTTTTCTGACAACTTTTTAAAAAAGATTTCTAAATACCTTGAGTCTTCACTGACACAAATGCAGGATCTAACAAACTATCAGACATGAAACTGAAGTTGGGCTTTTCCCTCCTTTTTTTGGTGACATCCTAACATAATTTACCCTCCTCAGCTAAATAGGGAAGTCTTATTGGGTATGTCCCAGACTTCTCAAGAAAGTTGGCATAAATTTTTAATGGTTTGTCTAAATATTCCTATAATTAAGCATCTGAAGAATTTTTAATACAAACGTAATAGATTTGTTTTCTCATGAGCTGCTATTTAAATAGTCATTTATAATAAATATTTATAAGCATTTATAAATAAAATATTAATCGCCTGCAATGACACTTTAATGTGGTGCTAACCATCAGTGAAATGCTGCATAGCATGAGGCTGTCTCACAAAATGTTTTGGAGTTTCTGGCTCGGCATCAGTACCACCGCAGTGGCCTAAGGGACTGGCATAGCTATGGGGCTTTCCAGACCTGCTCTTGGACAGAAGCAAAAGCCCTTCCGATGCCAGAATTGTTAGAAATGTCAAGCATAAGCAGCTCAACGTTTGCCCTCTCCTGCATTCTGCACGGAAACTCTACCAGAAATGGGAATATCTGGACTATTTGTACAGCTTTACATGATGGAAGATTCCATCTGACCCTCTCAGGCGCTTGTTCCAAAGTTCCTGTATTTCCGTCTCTAGCCCTCTGACTGTGATACCTTTCAGAAAGGGAAGGACAGAGACCTGACTGTCGTCCAGGCTGCTCACAGCTTGTGCAATGCGTTGTATGCCAAGGCCAAACTAGATTACGAAATGGTAGATAAGAAGACAGGAAGGGAAAACTGAATAGCCTCTTTTAAGTTCTGTTCTGGAAAAGAGAGAAAGAAAAGAAACTAATGCTAGCCTGTTGAGATATCTTTTTAGATTGAATGTCTATTGCATTCACCTGCCCAGGAGCAAACAGAACCTCTGTGGGCCTCAATATCTCCATCTGTGAACTGCGAAAATAAATGTATGTTATTAACATATTTTGGGGACACTAATGAGAGCAACAGTTTATTTTTATTTATTCATTAATTGATTCAATTCATAAACTTCCACCATCTGCTACAAAAACTCAATTAACTAATTGTTATATCCCAGTTTGCAAGTATAATATTTTATAGAAATGCTAAAATGGTGGGGGCAGCAGAATGTAAGAGCAAGGTTGGATTTCTTCTTTTAGAAGAATATATTACAATTTTACCTTGCATTTATCTTCAAGAGAATTTGCATACAGTGGCTTTTCTGTATTAAACAAAGGGAAGTGCACCCAGTGGGCAATGGCAGACTTTGGTTATTGGCTTAGGTTTAATGTGTACCATCTGGCACCTTAACTGAATTTTCTAGTAGCTTTGAGCCTCAGTTTCCACATTTATAAAATGAAGAGATTAGATTAGATGCTGATGTGATAAAAGGTTAATGATACCTTACCTTTATTCAGTTCTTTACTATTTAAAAGGTCCTTGTCCTCTTGGTTACAGTATTCAACTTGGTCCTTTAAAATGCCACGTAAAAGAGATTAAAGATAGATGTTGTAAGCCTCAGTTTGACACATGAAGATAATAAGGCTCAAAGAGTCAAGATGCTAATGTGCATTCATACCACCAGCTAGTGACAGGCCAAGGATTTTAATTTATACCTCTGTTCTATTTTATTTTTTTAACTTTTAGGCAACATTGTTTTTATATTGATAAAACATGTTCTAAATGCATGCTTAGAACATGCATTTAGATCATCCCCTTGGACCATTTCTGTGGGACAGGGCTCTGAAAAGCTTTTCTGTTTCTGTGGTCCATTGAAAGGTTTCTCTTTTCTACTCTAAATATGGAAAAATTCATTGTCAGGGATGCAATTCAGCTGATATTCAGTGTCTCTGAGAAGGACAATGTGGAAAGGCAGAAATATGCTGTGCTAACTCAACATCCAATGCTATAGTTGAGAATGCTGGCATTTGAGTATGTGAAATATTTCTGGCTTTAGCTAACCATCATCATTTACAATTCATTACCTATGAGTCCAGGCCCAGTATTCCGTGTGCACTCTGCCAATTGTATTGTATCAAGTTTCATAAAAAGAAGGCGGTAAACATACAGATACCTGTTGCCCAGTCCCCTAGAAACCAATCCTCAGCGCAGTGTTCTATGAAATTCTATTTTGATTAGGTTGTTACATCTGGGACAGAACTGCAAATAGTGTTTGGTGGAGGAAAAATGTGGGCCTGTATAATACTAAGATTAAAGTCTGTCCAATAATACAAGCATGTCAGCTGGGACAGGTCCTGTATTTATAGCAGAAAGGCCACTGAGTGAGGATTCACCACTCAGATTCGACAAGGTAGTGTCAATTACTTTGGGACCTTTTGTGATAACACTGGATGGACTACCAAAAAGGTGCCATATTTAATGTAGTTCCTGATTAAGTAGACAAGGAACTGGTAAATATGATAGGAAATAATCCCATTTTGGTAGAAGGCAAAGAGGAGAACAATGGGCAAAAATGAATTCATGCTCTAGGTCTTCTATACTTCTAATTTTTATGATCCCGTTATGTGACAGTCTAATTAATAGAGAGACTTCTTTGGGTATTTCATGCTCTTTGGCTTATGTAACTCTTTCACATGGCAAATTATATGACTTAAACTGTCACGCAGAGAAGGTAAAAGGCAAAGAAGTGAAAGTAATGGGTTCTTGAGTTAGCAGGTTTGAGTGGAGAACGAGTCCCTGATGTCTTATGCATTTGTTATTCTGCAACAGAATAATTTTGCCAACTAATTAGTTTCTTGCTCAAGCACTGCATGATTGTGTGGATATAAAAGAAAGAGAATGGAAAGCTATGGGTAAAATAATCACACGCTACAAGGACATTCGCTAAATTTGTACCCATATACCGTGTCTGAGGCTCTTTGTAACAGATCGGATTATCCCACAGATTTACAGATCTAATTGACAGATCCTGCGTGTGACCACAGGTGGGAACAGCTGGTGGGAACTTGCCAAGAGCAACACATTTAACCAGCTGCCAGTAGAGCTTGCCAAAGCAGGGTCACCATGGCGCAGCTGGTCTTCTGGGTATGAGACTAAAAATCTGTCACTAGTACTTCCCAATTATTACCTGCTAGTTAATCTTTCAATAGGTTCTTATTTAACAAAGGGGAGGAAGGTAGGGAAGTTCATACATCATTACCAAGCATCACCATATCTAGAAAATGTCTATGGCCAACAAGAGGGCTGTTACTCTGTGTCAATATGCGTGATTGAGATACCACAATTACCATCAGCATCGATGCTGGTTTTCTTATTTGTAGCCTTTTTTTTTTCTTTTTTGGTCTTAAAGAGAGAAGGAGAAGGGTTGAAGTGGTTGCTCAGTGGTTACTGCACTTAATTGGCATGCGCAAAGATGCGGATTTGAACCCCTGCACCATGTATACAACAAAATGTTGGAGCAACAAAAGCCACATGAGAAACTAAATAAAATTGATTTTCTCTTTCTCTCTATCACACTGTCCCTCTCTTTTTAAAAAAGCTTTTTAAAAAATTTTTAATTTTTTTTAAAAAGAGGAGGAGAGTAAGATAGACTTAATTTTATTTATGTTTCCATCTGGATTTTATTTCTCTGGCACTTAGTTGTGTATGTGGTGCAGGGGTTTAAACCCAGGTCCTTGTGCATGACAGGAAAGCACTCCAACCACTGAGCCACCACTTCAGCCCTGCTACACCTCTTTTTGTTAAGGAGGTACTGTCTAACTATCAGGAAAACTCCAGAGGTGATTTTGTTCTCAAAAAGAAAAATGTAGAGCCCCCCGCCCCAAGTGATGATTTTGCCTTTTAAGTTCATAACCATGGCTCTTTCACAAGAGTTGGATTTTCTAGATTTAAATAGTTGACTTCACCTTGATGTAACGTGGTATAGGATCTATCTTTGTTGCAGGAAAACAGAAATTAAATGATATGACACATGCACTGTACAATTCATATGTCATCCAGTTTATCAGCTCTTCTTGCTTTTGGCTTTTTTTCCTGTAACCTCATAATATAGTTATCTTAGCCCAATTTGATCTTATTGATGATTGAAATCAAACACAGATTTGTGAACTAGCTAATAAGATTCTTGCTTTCTATTAATATGAAACATACACCAGGAAGCATGTCATCTAATGTGTTCCTCATCTGAGCTTTCTTTACTTCACAGGAATTCACATAAATCATTTTATTCTGACCTCTTTTATAATCAGTTACTTTGATAGAATACTATATAAGAAAGGAAAACTGGCAATCTCTCTATACCAATTGTATTTAAAATACAACCCGTTTCCTTTGTCCCAGTGTATTTCTTAGGTGCTGTACAGACATTTTACTTGAAGTTTACACAAAACTGACACAACAATAATACTAACCTAAAGCTAAAATGTTACTGTATGCATTTGCAGTTGTCCATCTCTCTCTCTCTCCCTCTCTCTTTCTCTCTCTCTCTCTCTCTCTCTCTGTATATTCTGCTCCTGCTTCCTGGATTATAGCATGTGTTTTCTTTACCTAAAACCAGATGAACTGGGAAACTTGATTTTCTTATCATTCATCCATGCATTAAAAGTTGCATAGGATTTCTTAAATACTGCAGCAAGTAATAATTGTTCCTCACACTACATACACTCATTCCTTCTGTCTATATTAGAATCCCTTGAGTTCGCCCAGTTAGCGAATACATTTCTCAGGCTTTGTTGAAACTTGGTGGAATTAAGTTCAGCAAATGCTAGGTGAACTATCACGCCTTGCTTCAATGATAGCCATCTTACAAGACTCATTGAGCATCCAACTCTTAAGCACTGAGGAGGGAAAAGCAGCCAAAGCTGTCAGAGGAAAGCAGATGCCATCCTATTCTTTATAACCTAAGGTATCTGCACATGTCATTTGCCTACCTTTGCCTTGCAAAAATGGCACCTAACGTTAAGTCTCAACTTTGCTTTCTCAGGTTCCCCCCATGTGGTCAAGTCCCACCATTGTTTTCATCTCACAAAGGAAGCTTCACTTCTGTGGTATTTGCTCCACTCAGCTATAAGCTCCCAGAGGTTGGACCTGTGTTTTGCTTATGTGAACAATATGTAGCTCATGTCATTTAAAGAGGAAATTGCCCATATTCTACATCTCTTCCTCCTTTTCTATGGAATAGAACTTAGCTGTAGTGCCTGTGATGACTGGAAACTGGCAAATAAAGACAGGAAGCAGAAACCTTGCTGACATCATATAGTGGAGATGTCTACTGGGTCCAGACTGATTGCCATTTTCTGGACAAATTCACTCTATTTTTCAGTCTTTATGCTCTGGTATATTCCTTCCTCTTTTTGACCTTCATATCTTTTTTTTCTGCCTTTCTTTTTTCCTGGACTGTCCTTAACTATTTAGTGAATATCCACTTCCATTTCTAGACACAGATTATATGATATCCCTTTGACTCCCCTGTAGGCTCTTTCAGTGTGTGAGCAGAATTTTTACAGCTTCAACTATATTCTTATTTAAGTGCCTAGCACAGTGAATTGTGGAGTCTCTGTTGGCATGTTATAATTTTCCACTTAGTTTCTGAGTTTCTCAAGTTGAAGGGAGATCTTCTACAGCAGAAACTGAGCCATCAAAAATTGTTGAGAGAATCACTGATATAAAAGTAAATAATAAATAGCCATTTCCAGGTTCTCTACCTCCATAGATTTCATTGTTGGCTGCTAAAAAACTCTAAGAAGCAATGTTCTAACTCCACGACTTTTATGTTAATCTGTAAATTGATGAGGTTGAATAAGATCGGAGGTTACATATAGCTTGGTAGCAACAGATAAGTTTTGTTTTTGTGTTTGATCATTTTTTGGTCCATACTCTGGCTTTCAGTAGAGGCTGGTGTGTGTACCTATACCCTTTGGAATGTCATTTGCAAGGATTCCAAGTCAATGATAATATGCTCTTGTCTTACACATGGAAGACCTGTCAGTTAGGTGTTCTTGAGAGGTTTTTAGCTATGCCAGTTACAGCATGCTTGCTGAGATGTAGTTGGACTTGGAAATTTAGAGAAACGGTGGAGACACTGGGATGGCTGTGAAGCAGAGTGCTTTGAATAGAAGTTGACAGCCATCAGTAGCAGTCACATGGGTGGGCCACTTCCAGCTGCAGGGTATTCTGAAATGGATGTTCTTATCTAGGGCCAGTTGGGATACTTGTTGCTGCCCTCATGTAGCTTTTGTCCTGTGCATGACAGGCAGCACAGAAGTGAGTATGGCTATGCAATATCTGAAAGAGCTTTTCAGAGCTTGAATTTGATATGGTCTGCAGTTAGCGTTTAGGTTCCAGGAAGCCTTATAGGTGAAAGAAATTTTTAATAAGTGGAATGATGGCAGAGAGAGTTGGAATAACCAATAGTAGGCATAAGATGAGTCATTAATGGAATGCCCTTTCCTTCATGAATGGATTGTGACTGTGAAACACACCCATACAATGGTGATGGTGTCATGGAAGTGCTACATAATGCTAAGCAGTGTATGTCTTCCAGGCTAATGAATGTTCTGGAAGCAGATACTAAGGTAACTTGTGAAATTCAAGGTACACAAAGGTCCTAAAGAAAGCACTGAAGTTTGAATGGACTTCAGTGGGCTGCTGGGACATGCAATGGATGCATTGCAATGGGTCTCATGCAATGGGTGCATTGGGGAACAAGCCACTCCTTCCTAGGACATGGAGTTATTTTGGTACAGTGAATTTACCCTGGAGGTTCTGGAACTTTGTCAGACTCCATGGATAACAGACATCTGTCTGTTGCTCATTCAAATTGGCTTAGTTACATTTAGTTATCATGTGTATTAAAGATTTTGGCATTGGAGACTTCTCAGGTAGGACAGCCTCTGCTAACCTGTGTTAAGGCTTCTTCCCTCTGACTCTGTTGCTTAAATAGATAATGTAGAAGTAGAGATAAAGGAAATGATAGCATTTCATGTGTATGCTTGCCTCACCTATTATGGGTTTAACTTCTGATTTTGGCTCAGCAACTCCTAGTTATGACATGAAGTTGATCTTCTCCAGTGAGTTAGCTTCTGCAAGCCTTATTTTTTGTCAATTCAAACTTCATTGACTGTTCATCAATAGCAAATCACATCATTAATTTCAGATAGAACCCAATTCTTGGAGTAATAAATACAGAGCTAAGTTATTCCTATAAAACACTCTAGTTAAATATTACCCATGATAGTACTGCTGATTTCAAGGATATAAGATTGTGTTAGAGGATGTTTGGGGCCTTCAAGGATTAAGAAACCCAGCCATAGCTAAAAATCACACATACTCCTGAGAAAATTGGCAATTGGTGCAGAAAGCCAGTAGACCTGTGTACCCGAAGGATCATAAGAGATTAAATTCTTGGTCTCTGGATTCCTTGCCTACACCCAAAGGCTCTACGTTACCTAGGACTTCAATAGCACTCCTCCATGATTTCAAATTCATCTCTTTGTTTGACCCATTCAATCCAGGACTCCATAAACCATGGACAGGGCAGTCATGAGTTATCAAGTAAATTGAGAAGTCATGTGATAGGATGGATCCTTCATGTTAGAAGTCCTGGTTGATGCTGTTTAATAACCAAAGGAAGGCAGCAAGGAATTTTTCAACCTAAGCCACTATTTTCCATTGCCCACAACACAACTTAGAAGATAGACTTTCATTTGTCTTCCTTCTAAAAAAATATCAGAATGAGCTTATATTTAGCCTGACCGTACAGCTTCATAGAAAAAAAGAGGCTCTATAAATTTGTTCCTGGAGCCTGGGATTCATCATGGTGAGAAGTCTTCCTTCATATTGAGTGGACGGGGGTGAAGGGAGAGCTTCCCCTTCTACAAGTGAGTGCAGAGGTCTTAGCAAGAGGGCTGAGAGTCTGACGAACTCTTGGAAAATGTTTTCTCATGCCAAAGGATCTTGGCTTCAGACTCAGACAGTTGGCTCTCCTGCTTGGCAAGAAAAGAAATCCCCCATACCCACTCCAGAAACCAGACCCAAGGTTATCTGGAAAATAATTGGTAATTTTTCCTATTCACAATATTTTGTGTTTATTTCATGAACTCCCTCATCAATCTCATGATGTGGGTACTACTACCAATTCCATTTTATAGATTAAAAAAATCTGAAGAATAGGGAAGTTAAAATAAAAAACAGAAGAAAAAAATTCTGCCCAGAAGTACACAGATGACGAGGATTAATCAAGGGGTTTCAATGCAAAAGTTTGATCCCATACAGGAGAAGAATTCAAAGTGTGCCCTGCAACTACCTGGGCTCTTTTTTGTTCTCTGGTCTCAAAATTGAATCTGGAATAAGGAAAATGTGCTTAGAGGGAATCCAGATCTCAGGGTGTGCTTCAAAGATGACACCAAGCTTTAAAATTTCCTAGGAGCTTGTTGATCTTGTTCTGGGAATTGTAAAGCAGGGCATGCACTGTGAGATTCTCTGTGAATCGTTTTCTACAACAACCAACCTTATGGTTAGCTTTCTTGCTGTCTCTGTAGCCGTCCCATTTCCTGGATGTGATGAAGTGGGTCAAAATGATGTGAGCATCAACTTCCTCATTGGATTCCCTCATTCTTCCCTCTCTACTCATTCCCATCCTTCTCATTTCTCAGGTGCACTCTGATTAGGTCCTACCACCCTTGAAGATGCCTCCATGAATTTCAAGGCTTTATAATATATTTCAAAATCCTTGACTTGGCAGACCAGGTCCACTATGATTAGAACCTACTTATCTCTCCAGCTTCATCTCCCAAGGAACCCCTATCCCCTCCCAACTCCACACTTCTCCTTCATCTCTGGACTCTACCCAAACTAAAGCACTCTCAGCATAGAATGGTGTGGACATCTCCCAGAAGCAGGACAGGTGACCACTTCTGCTTATAACTTGCATGGGCATCCTTCTCCCATTCCCATCTCTTGGCATCTTTTATGAAGCTATGACTCATAATTTAACATCAGATCAAATATTATCTCTTCTCTTTCTTTAAATCCTTTATAATTGACTGATTCAATTGCTCCTCCCCCAGATTCCTGTAACTCCCTGTGAAGAGGATAAGCTCTGGAGTTAGACCACAAAATTTCACATCAAATTGGGAAATACATCAGTGACTTGAATTTGGTAAAAAAAAAAAAAAAAGTCTCAATTTTCTAATGTATGAGATGGAGCAACTTAAAAGATTTTCCATATTGAATTGTTAGGAAGGATAAATGTTGTAGAACATGAAAGGCACTTAGCTCAATGCCAAACATAGAGTAAACACGAGATAAGCGATAGCTGTAATCAATGTTATAATCATCATCCCATTCATCTCACTGTTGGGTAATTGCTGACCCATGTGCTTGTCTTCTTCTTTAGATGTACATTTCTTGAGGATACTGTCTGTGTAATTGGATTTATATCCCTAGCACCTGGCACAGTGCCTACCACATAACAGGTGCTCAATAAACACTTATTGGATGAATTATAACTCAATTATCTGCCATCTGGTTTGTCCAAAGCCACATATATTAACAGGATCTAGCCTACTGCTCTATCATTCCATCATCCCATCTGCTTTTATATTTAGGGAAAGGAGAGTTTATCTTGCATCTCCTCCCAGAAACCATTTACTCAAGACCCACTGCTCTGTTCTCACTGCCTGTTAGTAGCAAATGAATTTGACCGCTGAGAATCCCTGGAAATGCAGGCCCAATCCTTGTCCTCAAAGATGCTGCTGGTACCTCTCTGGTCTCAAGGTAGGTGTGATGCGTAGAAGCCACAGTTTTCTTTCCCTATCCCAAAGGTGAACACAATGCCACTGGCACAGACCATTATAGGAAATAAAACTTTGATAAAGAGTTTGAGTTAAAAAAGGATTTTATGACAATATGAGACAAGAGCAGATATCAATATTCCTAAAGTTAATCCACTATTTCCCATGACTGGACATTTCTCCTAAGAACCAGCTGTCTGATACATTGCAGTGTAGCTGAGACTGCTCTCTCTCTTCCCATCTTTTCACACTTCTTCAGGACCAAGAAGCCATCCCCTCCCTTCTCTTGTACTCTCCAGAAAGAAAAAAGAATCTCCAATTCCTGTTCACAAACGAATAACCAAAAGAACCATTAACTGCTTTTTTAATAAAGAGCTGTCTATGTTCAAAATTCTGCCTTCAGTATCAGAAAGAATCAGGAGAAACTTTGAAATAACACTTTTTTCTTTAAATCCATTGAATAGCTTAGAATAAATTTTGAACAATCCTTCTAAATGGAAAGGGGAGTAGAAAATATATATTTTCCCTTCATCTACCTCCTTACTCTTCGATCCATCTTAGAGCTTTTTCCTGCTTTTCTTTTCTAGAGTCTTGTTCATGTCCTAGATTTCAAGTCATTCAGCTCCACTTGGATGGTGGAAGAAGCTACAGTTATGCATCACTTAATGTCTGGATGTGTTCTGAGAAATATAGTGCTGGGTGATTTTATCCTTGTGCAAATATTGTGGACAAAACTTACACAACCTTAGATGGTTTACCCTAATGCACACCTACTATATGTATATAGTGTTGGTGTGTATTTTTTGTGTGTTTGTATGAAAAGGAGTGTATTAATTTTAGGGTCATGATGAACAAAACAACACAAGATTAAGTCAATCACAAGAGAAAGCGAAGCAAACAAAGACATGGTCAACATGAGATAAATATATAAGTTGCTGGTATTGTGATACAGCATACTGGTTTACAAAGAATACTTTTTAATAAACAGAAAGACACTCTAATGGTAGAAAGTAGATATAGTAAATACATCAATTATTATAGTAATATATATAATTTCATGTGTTATACTTGTATACAGCTAGCAGCTTTGTTTACACCAGCATGGCCATAAACATTTCAATAATGTGTTGTGCTGAAATATTACTGTAATTGAATTTTGCAGATCCATAACAATCTTATGTGACCATCATTGTATACGGGGTCTGTCACAGACAAAAATGAGGCACTTGGCTATGTTCATATTTTGCAGCAGAATATTTTCAATACAACCAGACATTCCACCCTGATGTATGATTTTGTTAGAAGAGTTCATAGGGTCTTTCAGCTGAGGACTGATATCCTAAGCATGGTACACACCATGCCTCAGAGGTGGGGCAGGGCTTGGCAGGAATAAATCAAATCTCAGTTTTCCACATGGGAACAGCTAGAGCAGCCCTTTCTCCATTCTCTTCTACTGCAGTGGGATTGACTTGTGTTAGATGAAGCATCTGACTTTCAGACACATCACCTGATGGTGTGCTAAAGCACTGCAAGAACTTGGAAAGCAAACTCACTATTCTTGACATCTAGTTCTAGATAAAGGAAGGTGACAATGTGATCCCAACCTGGAGAAGGAGATCGGGTGTGAGGGGAATTTTATTTTGGATTATGATACAACTTAGCATGTTGCAAAAAGAATAACTCAAGGGCTTTACTCATCTGGAAAGTGACAAAAAAGATTCAAGACTCTCCAATAACAGAAAGCTGGAGAGGGGAGCATGACTGAGTTGAATTTTGAGAGTGGGTACCTTCTGCAGGAGCAAATGCTCTAGAGTACAGCTCTCTATGGTAGATTAAGTGCAGTGCAAACTTAGTAATCTGAACATCCTTTATCTGAACAGTCCCATTATTCAAATGACTCCCTAAAGCCAATTTCCTTTACCTTTTATGCCCTGACATGCTAAAATTTCTCTCATTGTTCCATTTCATTTTTTTTAAATCTTCAAACTGTATTAGTCAAACTCACTGCATGCCTGAACACCTTTGAGTCCTGATTTGTTTGGATAATTGAGTTTCCACTGTAGTTTTGGATCTGATACTTGGTAGTAGGCCTACTCAGAAGTGCCCCATCAGATGGAAAATAGAAGAAAAACAGTACATGGCTGGCAACCTGGATGAGTTCTGTATTAAGGGAGGGAGTTTCCATTCCTGTAGTTTCATGCATGATTACAGTCAATCAATGAGTCCTCCACTTATTAAGCCTACTGCATACAAGCAATTGCATGCAAGGGAATATAGCATAGAGGTTATTGCTGATGTGCATTTAAACCCCAGCTGCACTGCCTACTAATTTTATCACCTTGAGCAAATTACTTAATTTCTGAGCTTCAGATTTCCCATATGTAAAAAAGAAATCATAATAATGCCATCCACATCATTGTGATTGACTGGAATAAAATGGAATATGTGTACTTAGCACAGGCCTGGGAACCTAAAAAATGTTTAATAAACATTAGCTATTATTACTGAATTCAAAGAAAATTTTAGCATGTAAGACATTGGAAGTACCATGAAATGGTTTACAAGTTCTTTGGAATTTTTCCATATAATATGACAAAACACTGTATAATTACACACACCCATACACATATACTCACACCACATCAATGGGTCATGAGGTACCCAGAGTAAAATGCTATCATCTCCCTTTCCTGTGCACTGGTCTAAGGTAGAAGGCAGAATGTATTTGATGCGTTGAGAGAATGGGCTGAGGTGGAGTGGATTTTAGGCACAGCTGCATGAAGAAGCTCAGTGAATATTTTAGAACTTTGTCTCCATTTCTGGACTGTTTGGTTTTAGTCTCAGATAAGCTTTCCCCACATGATACTACGATGGCCATTGGGAGCCCTGAGCCTATGGCATTCCCATGGACAATAATTCAATAGACACAAGGAGTCTGATTAGTTAGCCTTGAAATATTTTCTGCCTTGGGTTGAGATTCTGGGCCGAGTCCTACTCAAACTAAATGGATTCAACAGGAGATTTTTGAGGTGGGGGTGGAAACAAGTATGGTTCCCAGTGCAATAGATAAAACAGATGACCATTATGCTTCTCAACACACTTTTTCCCCATCTATTGTGATTAATTATCTCTATGAAAACTTCCAGTATTTAGGCACCGAGAATAGGAATGTTAAAGACAGAGGTTCCCGACAGTGAACAGTGGTGGCAACCCAAGTTTTTAATTGACACATTATAACTGTAGAAATTTATGGGATCCAGTGTGATATTTTGATACATATATGTATTATATAATAATGAAATGAATTATTCATCATTTCAAACATTTATCATTTCTTTGTGGTGTGAACATTCAAAGGTTTTAGCTATTTTGAACTATGTAATTCAATATTGGCACTTTAATCATCATTCTGTGTAGGAGTCTATGGGCACTTATTCCTCTTTTGTCGCTGTGATTTTTTTACCCATGAACCAATCTCACCCTCCACCACACACACCCTTCCCAACCTCTGGTAACAACTATTCTGTGCTATGATATTTCTATGGGATCTGCTTCCTTAGATTCCACATGAGTGAAGCCATGCTACATTTGACTTCCAATGCTTCACTTTCATTTATTTCAATGAATATTATGTTCATCAGGTTCTTCTGTGTTGCCACAAATGACAAAAGTCCATTCTTTTTTCATGACTGAGAAATATTCTATGGTGTTTATACCATTTTCAATATCCCTTCCTCCACTGAGGAACACTTCATTTGATTTCATATCTTGACTGAGTAAAGTTGTAATGAATATGGCAATGCAGATATTCGTTCAACACACTGGCTTCATTTCCTTTGCATTTGTACCTATTACTATAATATAGTACTTATGGGATTTTTTTTTTTGAGGAACCTCCTAATATTTTCCATAGTGGCTATTCTACGCTACATTCTCACCAATGGTGTATGAGCTTTGCCTGCTCCATATCCTTGTCAGGATTTGGTATCATTTGTCTCAAAAAACTAGCTTTCTGATAAAATCCTTAATGAAGGATCAGCTACATCTTTGATTATGAATTAGTCTCTTCTGTTCTTAATTTCAGTGTCTTTAATTCTTTGCAATCATGGTCCCAGAATTTCTACAGAGACTTAGCAACATCATGCCCAGATTTCTTAAGGCAGTTAGTTATATTTTTAAGCATTTTGTTCCAGGGCCACTTTTCAGACCATAGGAGCCAATTAAGGGTTCAGGAATTAAGAGCCCTACATGAAAAAGATTCCCTTTTAGATTTTCATTCAGCTTACTCTGGTTCTTGATGACTCCAGGAACACCACCCACCCCACATGTGGGAGTTAGAGGGCAGAGATCCTGCAGATTGTCTGCTATGTAAATTGATGAGAGCGTGGGTGATTTCCCGTAGACACATAGTCAAACCAAATGATGTTAAACTGAAAGGTAACAAGGGAGGAGGAATGATGATTTGTAAAGAGAAAAGTGTTGAAGGGCCCTTATGCCTGGCAAACATAAATACCCTGAAGAATAGGAAACTGAGTGGATGTGGGGCCTACTTAATGTGAATCCTGCACCAGGCGTTTGTAGGTGATATAAAACTCTGATGTGCTGTAAAATTTATATCACTCCCCAAAATGATCTACTGGTAGAACATATAAATTGTGCAGAAACTGTTAAAGCTGTCATAAAACCTCATTGCTACAGATACAGTAGGTGTTTCAGAAATACACACCAAAGCAGAGATTTGTAATCATTTCAGTGTGGTTCATAAAAAGCAGCACATTGTGTTTTAACATCTGAGAAACAGCAAAGATTCCCTTCCTCCTCTGAAGGCCTGTTTTATCTTATTTTACATACTTAAAGAAGAGACAAGCAGAGACAAATAAACAATTTAAACATTTAAAACCACACACAGTTCCTTATATACCCATGTTCTTGGAAGGTGGAAGCAGATGATTATTTCTTTACCAAGTTCACAGAGAGTTGTTGGCTCCGTTTAATAAGAGTCAATCTTGTTCAGGCTGAACAAACTGGTCCCTGTGGTGGTGGGGTGGGTGGGGGAGGTGGCAATAAATCAATACCCCCGATGTAATCTTGGTGTCTAGAATGCAGAGAGAGATTTTGGTGCATAATGGCACTGGTTTGTCTATTGTCATTCAGACATGAGCTGCATCAGAAACGCTTGTGGGAACCTGATAAGAGGTGGTCAAAAGTGGGCCATAAATCACCAAGAGGCAGTATTCTGCTGATTTCACACATACACACACACACACACACACACACACACACTTTCTGGCTGGAGTGGGGGAGTGATAGATCTGCAATTTACGGCTTATCACATCTGCTAGAAGTTTCGTAATACAAAAGCCTGACCTTCAGGGAATCACCCTCCTGGGTGACTACTGCTTCCAGGAGGCAATCCTGCACTCCAGTCACCTCCTGGGAAAGCTCTTCCTTCCATGGCTGGTTAACTGGCCTGCTTTGATTGTGAGCCCTGCAGCAGTGAGTTTTACAGAAGAGCATGCTTGGAGCAAGGAGCGATGGTATTTATTGAAGGAAACTGGATACCTGGCTCTAGGGGAACTAATGGGCTGGAGGGATATATGGATTCCACACTTATGCCACACTTGTTGACTTTCTGCAGACCGCTGGACCACAGCCTCATCTCACCTAAGAGGGAAGAAGAGGGGAGGAGAAACAAGAGGAGTAGGAAACCAAAGACTTGGCTGTAGCCCAGGCAAGGGAATGCAACCTCCTCCCCTTCCCAAGCAAAGAGGTAGTCATCCAGAAATGCAGACTGAAAGGTAGCACAGGCTCTCCAGCCCTGGTGCTTCAGCCTGGAAGTTGGAACATTTCTGTTTTATATTTTTTCCAGGAAAAAAGTTTGAAAACATTGACTATAATTTTGATTACAGCTTGTTCAAAACTAATTTATATATAATCCTAGCTTCAATCTAGAATGGTTCATTTATAGTTAAAAGTGCGTATGTAGGGGAGGGAGGGGAAGGGGAAAAGTGTGGGGGGCAGAGAGAGGGAGGGCACCAGGGAGACCATCAGCAATACAACATACTCTTTACCCCACCAGAAGCCAAAAAATACTAATGTAATCATTTGATTCTAGAAAATTCGCAATCATTTAAAAAAATTTTAACAAGGAGTAGAGTTATTGTACAATCATAAATGCATATAAAATAACAATATAATAATTTTTGCCCTAAGCCAGAGTTACCCCCACATCATCCACACCACAATCTCTTGATTCTTCTGTGTTTCACCCCTACAACTGATATACATGTTTAGATTGTGAATTTTCTAGAATTAAATTGTGTAAGTATTATTTGGCTTCTGGGAGGGGGGATAGAGTATGCTACATTGTTGATTGTCACCCTAGATCCTGCTCTGGCATCCCTCTCTCTTCCCTCCCCTCCACCTCTCCACTCTCCCCTCTCTACCTTACATACCTATAGATGCTCTACCTTATGTGTTGCACTGCCTTTGCTCTGTCCAGTACATGAGTTTGTCTACCTTTCACCCAAACCTGGGTTCAGCTCCAGCCTCCACAAATGAGGGAAAGCATTTGACCTTTGACTTTCTGGGTTTGGCAAACTTCAGTCACTTTGATTTCTTCCATTGCCATCTATTTACTCAAAGGCTGCAATATCATTTCTAATAGCTGAGTAGAATTCCATTGTATATATACATATACACCAGAGCTTTTGGATCCACTCATCCAGTGAGGGGCATTTGGGATGGTTTCATAATTTAGTTATTGTAAATTGGGCTGCTAGGAACATAGATTTTGCTGTGTCTCTGTAATGAGCTGATGCTAACTCTTCCGGGAAAATACCCAGAAGAGGTATAGCTGGTTCATACGGCGGATTCAACGCTAATTTTTCAAGGAGTTTCCACACTGCTTTCCAGAGAGGCTATATCAGTCTGCAGTTCCACCAACAGTGTGTTAGTGTTCCTATTTTCCCAAAACTCCTCCAACATCTGTTGTTTATATTCCTCATCTTTGCCAACCTGAGTGGAGTGAGGTGAAATCTTAACGTAGTTTTAATTTGCATTATTCTAATTGCACTTTCTTCCATGGTTATATTTTGAACCCCTTGTCAAAGATCAAATATTTAAAGATTTGTGGGTGTGTCTCAGAGTCTTCTATCTTCTTGAAGTGCTTTTGAATGCAATTTGGTAGAATCTTATTAAGGATTTTTGTTTTGATGTTCGTCAGGGTTGGTCTGCAGTTTTCTTTTTTGATGTGTCTTTCTTGGGTTTTAGTATCAGTCTTATGGTTGCCTCATAAAAAGTGTTTGGGAGAGTTCCCTCCTTTTCACTTTCTTGGAATAGCTTAATAAAGAGGGGTGTTATCTCCTCCTGATAGGTGTGGTAAAATTCAGTGGGGAATCCTTCAGGTCCTGGGCTTTTGTACTTTGGAAGGCTTTTAATTGCTATATGGATTTCAATGCATGTTATTGGGCTGCTTGGGATTTCAATATCATCTTGCATCAATTTGGGGAATGCTGTATATGTCTCAAAATTTGTCTATGTCTTCCAGATTATCTAATTTGGAGTAGTATAATTTTTCAAAATATGTTCTAATAATCCATTGGATTTCCACGGCGTCAGTGGTGATAGCTCCCTTTTCGTTGGTCATTTTTGCTGATTTGCTTCAATTCATTCCTTTTTTTAGTGAGATTGGCTAGAGGTATGTCAATTTTATTTATTTTTTCAAAGAACCAGCTCTTTGTTTCATTGATTCTTTTTATTGATTTTTTTTGTTCTCAATTTAATTGATTTCAGCTCTGATCTTGATTATTTCTTGTCTTCTGCTGGCTTTGGGATTACATTGTTCTTTTTTTTGTAGGAATTTGAGGTGGAGCATAAGCTTATTTATTCTAGATTTCTCCTGATTTTTAATGTAGGCACTCAGTGCTAGAAATTTTCATACTATCCCAGAGGTTTTGATATGTTGTGTCTTGATTCTCAATGGCCTCACAGAATTTCTTGATTTCTGCTCTCATGTCTTCTTGGATCCATTCTTCATTTAATAGGGTATTTTTCAATCTCTTCCATTCTTCATTTAGTAGGGTATTATTCGATCTCCATGTATATATGTGTTTTCAATTACAATTTTTGCTGTTAATTGCTAGGGTCATGGCATCATAGTCTGATGGTATACATGTAATAATATCTACCTTTTGTATTTGCTGAGATTTCTTTTGTGAACTAGAATATGATCAATTTTTGGAGAAGGATCCATGCCTTCTGAGAAAAAGGTATATTCAGCCAATTTGAGGTAGACTATTCTATAGATGTCTCTGTTAAGTCCATTTGATTTATGGAGCTGTTTAGGCTGGAGATCTATTTATTTTATTTTTGCTTTGATAATCTGTCCATTGGTGTTAGAGGAGTATTAAATTCTCCCAGTATTATTAAGTTGAAGTCCACAAGTGGTTTTATGTCATGGAGTAATTTATTCACATAATTGGGAGAGTTGGTATTTGGAGATTATTTATTTACTATGGTTATCTCTTCCTGTTGTATTGTTCCCTTAACTAGAATATAGTGGCCTTCTTTATCTCTTCTGATTAATTTATATTTAAAATCTACTTTGTCAGATATAAGTATTACAACACCAGCTTACTTTCTTGGGCCGTATGCCTGGTAGATTTCTTTTCCGTCCTTTTACCCTCAATCTGTGGATATCATTGTCTGTAAAGTGGGTCTCCAGTAAACAGCGTATTGTTGGATTTTGTTTTTTGATGCAATCTGCTAATCTGTGACTTTTGATTCGTGCATTGAGATCATTCACATTCAGTGTTAGAACAGTTATATGATTGTGGTTCATAGTCATCATGTTTTATTAGTAAATTCTGTGCTGTCTTGATTGTTTATTGATAGCCTATACCTTTATTGAATTTCATCTGTTTGCAGGTTTTGAGGAGTTTGTTCTTCTATTTAGAGTTTATCCTTGAGGATTCTTTGTAATACTGGTTTTCTGTTCATGAATGCTGCAAGTTTGACCTTATAAAAAGTTCTTATTTTGAATTTGAAGTTGAGTTTTGCTGAGTATAGTATTCTTGGCTGCAGGTTTTGGTCATTCAGACATTGAAAGATCTCCTTCCAGCATCTTCTTGCTTCTAGAGTCTGAGGTGAAAAGTTAGAGGTGATCCTTTTTGGTTTGCCTCTGAATATGATTTGGTGTTTCTCTCTTGCAGCATTTAATATTTTTTCCTTGGTTTCCTTGTTATACATTTTGAATGTGGTATGCCTCGATTAGCTTCTCATTGGGTGTCCCGTATTGTTTCCTGGATGAGCATATTTGACTCTATCCTAATACGGATAAATTTTTCTTTAACTGTTTCACTGAGAATGTTCTTTATGCTATTCATTTGCACTTTGATTTCTTCATGTATACCAATTACTCTTAAATTGTTTCTTCTGATTTCATCTCAGACATTTGGAAAATTCTGCTCATGTTCTGTGAGATTTTTTTCTTTTTTGTCATCTGTGAACTTGAGCTTGCTCAGCCTATCCTTGTTGTTAGAATTTCTTTCTTCAAGAGCTGAGGTCCTGTTTTCTATAGAAGTTAGTCTATTGTTAAATTCTTCCATTGTTACTCTGATGTGATTGACTGCAGATTTTAGCTCTCATTTCCTTTTACAGTATGTCTATTTCTTTGATAATAGAGTTTTTCACATCTTGAGTTTTCTCACTTAGTCCTTTCATTAAATCATCTTATAATTCATTGTTCTTTTTTTTTTTTCTTTTGAGAAAGAGAGAGAGAGAATTTTATTTAGTTTTTCATCTGGTTTTCATTACTCCCACACTTAGTTGTGTATGTGGTGCTGCGGTTTGAACCCAGATCCTTGCACATGCCAGGCAAGCATGATACCACTGAGCCACCACTCCAGCCCTCATTGTTCTTTTTAATAATCATATCATTGATCATTTTTTCTAAGTTTTCATTCTGCTCCTTGACCATGGGCTCCTTGGTAGGTTGTTGTGGGTTTGAGGCAAACCTTTCTGAGTTTGATTGCTCATCTTTGAAAGTCATCTTCTGGATCTTTGAATTGAGGTTTTCTGTGTGGAAGCAAGGCAGGTCTCCATGTGCTTCTTCCTTGCAGGTCAAAGGGTCAGGCATTGTCTTTCTGATGACCACCTTCTTCCAGAAAGCTGCTTTGGCCTGGAGCCTTGTTTTGCTGCACCTTTTGACTCTGGGCTTCAGAACTGGATGTGATACCTGGTGTGGTTGCATGACTGCCCACTGAGTTGTTGAAACTAAGAGGCAGGGAGTGCTTAGCTGGGGTCCTGGATATGCAAATGGTCCTGAACCGGAATGCCTATGTGTTGTGCTAGGACCTGGGATCCTTGTTGGTGAGGGATGGGTGCAATTTAACTGGACCTGGTGGGTAAGTGCCAAGGTTGGGTGGTTCTGATCATGGGGTCCTTGTGGGTGTCCAACATGCCTGCATGATGCTGGGGCCAAAGGTCCGGGCCTGAGAGGGTCCAGACGTGTGGTCCTTGGGGCTGTGCTTCATGTCTTCCTGGTGTCAGGGCCGGAGGCCTGGGCCTTAGTACACAGGGTACAGGTTTGTGTTACTCATGGTGTCCTGTGCACTTGCCAGTGCCAGGGCTGGGGTCCTGGGTGCAGGTGATGGTGCTGCTGCAGGGTCCAGCACAGGGTCATTGGGGGCATCCTAAGCACATGCCAGTGCCAGGGCTGCTGGAGGCCTGGACCTGGTCAGGACCTACTCACAACTATACACACACACACACACACACACACACACACACACACACACAGAGTTGTAAATGTCCATGCATATGTACATATATGTATGTATATATATACATATATATATATGCATATATATATAGGCATTTATATTTATAACTGTTAGAGTGAGGAAATATAGAAGAATCAAGAGACTGGTATGTGGGCAATGTGGGGTTGATTCTGGATTAAGATCAAATGCATATGATGCTATTACTTTATATACATTTATGATTGTACAGCAACTCAACTCCTTAATAAGAAAAAAAACACATAATAGTATTATTATAATACTTAAAAATAGTGAAGTATGTTATAAAAAAATCCAAACAGTATTATAATTGCCCCTGTAGTCTGTCCAGTTTATTTGTTCAAATCAGGGATTAAAGTCCACACATTGCAAACAAAAAGTGCACATTTAAATAAAACATCTTTATGACTTTAAGATGTGCATGTCAATACTCCAAAAAGTTTCCAATTTGTATTCTTGCCTCCTGATTGAGTGAATCTACATATTTTAACTGTTCTTTTCCCTGACTTAATATGTTTTCACAGTGATTCCAAGTTTAAAAGAAGTCTGTTCTTAAAATTTAATTTTTAAGGCCAGGAGTGTGGCTCAGTGCTACAGCATTTGCTTAGCATGCTCATGGCCCTGGGTTCAATTCTCAGCCACACAAAACACAAAAATAATTGTTTAATAGTTAGAAGAAACTAACAGAGAATATGCCTTTTCAAGTTTTAATTTATAATTTCAAACTGAGCTTATAAAAGGTCTTATTTGTTTTATACTTGTAAAGATGAAAAATCCACCAACTTATTCTATCAAGTACTATATATCAGAGATTCTTTTGAGTTCTGGAGTTTAGCAAAGAACCAAACAATGACAGTTCTTGCCAAGTTTGTAGGGGGACATAGATAATAACTGAAATAATAATATCACATCAAAATAAATGCTATTAAGATGATAAGCAGGAAAGTTATCTGGAGAGTGCTAAGGTGAGAATGGGTGTGGCATATATATTATTTAAATTTGACATATTCTCATTAGCCAATCCACCTCATGCATGTTTTAGCTATGTTCATAAATAGAACCAGAAGTGATTTACTTGAATGTAATCTTCTTCCTGTGCCCCTTTCTACTTGTGTGCGGAAGAGCCATAAAATAGACAACAGGTCTAGAAAGCCTAGGCCACACTGTTGGATGCACAAGATAGCTTATTTCACTGTTACAGCACCTATTAAATATAAAATTAATAAATATCCGTATGTAAAAATGTCCATACTGTCATGTACACATCAGTTTACTTAGATTCTCATAGGGTATAAGACATTGTGATTTCCTTTCAATACAACAGATTTGCTTTCTGTAATTTTTGTTGGCACATTATAATTACACATATTCATTATGCCATATTCATATATGAAAATCACATAATTTGATCAATCTCAGTCCCCAGAACCTTTCCTTTCCCACCCTAACCCTCTTCCTACATTCTACTGGTCTCCATCCTATTATTTTTTAATTATGCATTATAATTATACATAGAAGTTGGATTCATTGTGGTGTATTCATACACAGAAATGGCACAATTTGGTAGATTTCATTCCCCTGTAATTCTCTTTGCACTCCACTTCCCCTTCCCTCTCCATTCCTTTTCCTACTCTATTAGTCTCCTTTCTATTTTCATGAGATCCTTCTTTTTCATTCCTTTTTTTTTTCCCTCTCCGACTTCACATTTTAAAGAAACTTTTTACTTTTGACTTTCAGAGTCTGGCTTATTTCACATGGATGATGGTCTCCAGTTCCATCTATTTTCCAGCAAATGACCTAATTTCATTTTTCTGTATGGCTGAGTAAAATTCCCTTGTGTGTGTGTATGCGTATTTTTACATGCATACTATATTATATGTATTTATTTGCCTGTGTGTATTTTTTTTCTTTATCCACTCATCTGTTGATGGATATCCAGGCTGGTTCCATAATTTGGCTCTTGTGAATTATGCTGCTATAAGCATTGGTTTGCATGTATTTCTATAGTGTTGATTTTAATTCCATTGGATAAATAACAAAGAGCAGAAGACCTGGGTAGAGTAGTCCTTTGAGAAATCTCCATACTGTTTTCCATAGTGGTTGTACTAATTTGCAGTCCCACCAACAAAGCAGAATTAGAACTTTTCTTTCGCATCTATGCTACCATTTATTGTTATTTGTGTTCTTGTTAACTGCCATTCTAACTGAAGTGAGATAAAATGTCAGTGCAGTTTTGATTTGCATTTCCCTGATTGCTAAGGATATTGAGCAGTGTCCCATATATTAGGTGGCATTTATATTTCTTCTTTTGATAAGTCTCTGTTTAGTTCATTTGCCTATTTATTGATTGTTCTTTTTTTTTTTTTGGTGGTCTGGATTATTAGTTCTTTATATATTCTAAATATTAATCCCTTATTGGGAGTGTAGCTGGCAAAGTTTTTCTCCCATTCTGTAGGCTCTCTCTTCACACTCTTTGTTTCCTTTGCTGTACAGAAGCTTTATAATTTGATATGATCCAACTTAGTGATTCTTGGTTTATTTCTTGAAGTTTCAGAGTCTTATTAAGAAAGTTAATGAACCTATATGTTGGAATGTTGATTCTGTTTTCTTCTAGCAATTGCAGAGCTTCTAGCCTAATTCCTAGGTCTTTGATCCACTTTGAGTTAGTGTTAATGACATTCCAAATTCCTTTTCTGGACAATAGGTTTGTTTTTACTTAGCTTCTTAACAAAAAGGGAGCGATAAACCTGGGTCTTGTTCTGTCTTCCTCTATCTGGGGAAGCACTGGATAGTGCCTCCCCCCCCTCCTTCAGTACTGGGAATTGCACTCAGGGGCATTCTAGCACTGTGCTACACCCTAAGCCCTTTTCATTTTCTACTTTGATATAAGGTCTTGCTAAGTTGCCCAAACTGGCCTTAAACGTGTAATCCTTCAGTTCTGAGTAATTTGGATTACAGGTATGTGCCAAAGAGTACCATTAAGGATAATGCCTCCTTGCATTGAACATTGTGAGCACATATACCTTTTATTCAACTCTCTGGAAGGAATTTTAAGAGGTGTGATGCTTTGACTGAAGTAGCACAAACCAGTTCCCAGTGACTTAAACAGGAAGAACTTCTAAGGGCTCACATAGTTGTAAGCCTATCAAAGAAGATGCCTACAACCTCCATTTCTCTTCCTTTCCCTCTACTCTGTTTGCTCCCTGCGCTGATTTTGACTTGTGAACTCTAGATGACCATTACCACCAAAGGTTAAGATGGAATAATAAAAGAGAGACAGACAGACAGACAGACTGACTGAGACACTTTTCCTGGATTTCTCTTTTTTAAAATCAATGCAGTATGGTTACACATCATGTTGGGGTTCATTTTGACATTATTATTAATGGTTGGGCATGCATTATGGCTATACATGAAGGAAATCCACTGTGGTGTATTCATATATGTACTTAGGAAAGTTTGGCCAGATTAATTCTACTGTTTTCCCCTTTTCCATTCATCCTCCCTTCCCCTCAATCCCTTGCCTCTACTCTAATGATCTTTGTTCTGTTTTCATGAAATCCCTTTTCTTTCCTTCCTTCCTTCCTTCTTTCCTTCTGCTTTCCTTCCTTCCTTCCTTTCTCACCCATCCCCCTTTATTTTGGTCTAGCTTCTGCATATGACAGAAATAATTGACTCTTGAATTTCTGGGTCTGCTTATTTCACTTAGTCTGATGTTTGCTAGTTCCATCTGTTTACCAGAATATGTCATAATTTAATTCTTATTTATGGCTAGTACTCCATTGTGTATATATACTACATTTTCTTTATCCATTCATCCATTGGTAGGAGTCTGGGTTAATTCTATAGCTTGGCTACTGTGAATTTGCTGTTGCAAACTTTGATGTAGCTACATTACTATAATATGCTGATTTCATATATTTTGGATAGATACCAAGGAGTGAGATAGCTAGGTCATATGATGTTTCCATTCCTAACTTTTAGAGGATACTCCATATTGCTTTCCAGAGTGGTGATACTAATTTCAGTCCCAACAATGGATGAGTGTAATTTTTTCCTGATACCCTTGCCAAATTTGCTATTATTTGAATTCTTGATCATTGCAATTCTTACTAGATTAAGATGAAATATCAATGTAGATTTTGTGTATGTGTGTGTGCTGAGGATTGAACCCATGGCCTCAGGCATACTACGCATGCATTATACCACTGAACCACATCCCTTGCCTTCAATGCATTTTTTTTTAAGAGAGAGAGAGAGAGTGTGTGTGTGAGAGGAGTGAGATAGAGAATCAATTTTATTTATTTTTCATCAGGTCTTTGTTTCTCCAAAACTTAGTTGTGTATGTGGTACTAGAGTTCAAACTCAGGTCCTCATGTGTGCCAGGGAAGCACTGCAACTGCTGAGCCACTGCTGAAGCCCCTTCAATGTAGTTTTGATTTGCATTTCCCCAACTGCTAACAATATTGAACAATTTTTTCATGCATTTGTTGGTCATTTATAATTCTTCTTTTGAGAATTGTGTCTTTGGTTCTTTTGTGCATTTAATGGTTGAGGAGTGTGTGTGTGTGTGTGTGTGTGTGTGTGTGCGCGTGTGTGCATGTGTGTTATTTTTTGAGTTCTTTATACATTCTGATATTAATCCACTATCTGAGGACCAGGTGGCAAAGATCTTCCATTCTATAGGCTCTCTCTCTTCACACTCTTAATTATTTCCTTTGCTTTTAATTTGATGCCATCCTCCTTATTGATTATTGGTTCTATTTCTTGTGTTTTGGAAGTCTTGTTAAAGAAGTCAGTGTCTGTGCCAATGTTGAGCCTACATTTTTTTCTTCTAGTATGTGTAGAGTTTCTGTTCTAATTCATAGGTCTTTGATCTACTTTGAGTTGACGTTTGTCCAGAGTGAGAGATATGGATCAAATTTCGTTCTTCTACATTTAGATATTCAATTTCCCTAGCAATTGTTAAAAAGGCTCTTTTCTTCAACATATGTTTTTGGCACCTTTTTTGAGTAGCAGATGACTGCATCTATGTGGATTTGTGTCTGTGTCTTCTATTCTATTTCATTGGTCTTCATGCTTCTTCCTGTCCCCCAATACCATGCTTGCTGGTTTTGTTACTATGTCTCTGTAGTATAATTTGAAGTTTGGTATTGTGATACTTCCAGCATTGCTTGTCTTGATCAGGATTGCTTTGGCTATTCTTCCAGATGAATTTTAGAACTGTATTTTTTTTCTAATTCTGTGAAGAATTTCATTTGCATTTTCATGGAGATTGCATTGAATCGATATAACATTTTTGGTAGTAAGGCCATTTTGATGGCATTAATTCTGAACATTCCATTTTCCAAGGTCTTCTTCAATTTCTTTCTTCAGTGCTCTACAGTTTTCACTGAAGAGGTCTTTTACTTCCTTGATTAGATTTATTACTAAATCTTTTTTAATTCATTCATTCATTCATTCATTTCTTGAGGTTATTGTGAATGTGGTAGTTTACATAATTTTTTCCAGAAGATTGTAAGTATTTATGCCCCAATGATGCATCCATGGACATAAAACAAACCCTTCTCAATATAAAAATCAAACAGACCACAACACAATATAATAATACTTAGTGATTTCAATACACCTCTGTCACTGTTAGTTCATCCAGAAATAAACTAAGTAAATACCATTAAAAATGTTACTACTTGTCAAAGCAATCCTCTCTTTTCCTAGAGCCACAGCTTCTTCTGACTTAGTTATTTTTCTGTAACTCTAAAAAATACTTAAATCACCTTACAAAGAGGAAAAATTATTTTGGCTTATGGCTTAATGAGGTTTCAGTCCAAGGTTGATTAGCCCTGTTGCTTTTCACTTGTGATAAGACAACACATCATGGCAGGGAACATGTGGTAGAGAAAGTTGCTCACAACATGGTGGTCAGCAAGCAAAGAGAGAAGAGGAGGGCTGGGTTTCCAAAATCCTGTTCAAGGGCATTCCATTGCTTATATGACTTCCTTTCACTAAGTCCCATCTCCAAAATATTCCACTACCTCCTACTAGTGACACAGGTTGAGGGCCAAGCTTTTAACACATGGGCCTTTGGGGGACATTTAAGATTCTAATCATAGAAACCTCTGATAGTCACTGAATGTACTGGAGAATCCTGTTGAAGATGATCCTACTTATTTAGACTTCCTTGACCCTCACTTACTCTTGAGAGTTTACAGTCCTGATCTCCGTCTGCTTGTGATTTTCCTTGATAACCTGCTGCTTTTGGGGTCTTTCCTTTGCAGTGAGTACCCCCAGCCACTTGGTTGACTGCTAATTGTGAACCATTTTCTAGTTCTCCTAGAACTGCTGTTGTCATGCCAGATGATCACCTCCTTAATCTGGCACATAGTCTTGGCAGAGGAGTATTGTCATAATTATTTTTAATAAGGGAAAACTGAACCTCCATGGGTTAAGTAACTTATCCAGCATTAAACAGATAGAAAGTGCTAAGAACGTAATTCAACCGCAGGTCTTCTTGAGCAAATCTAACATAAAATGTTGTTTCTGTTTGTAAATGTATTTTATGATGTTAAATATGGCTCTCCTAAGACTGTTGAAACCTTGTCACATACCTCTTGTCTCTTTTCCACACTTCTGGTACCTAATATTTTCCTGAGAGTAAAGTAAAATCTGTTAATTGATGGAAAATACTTTAATTGATAAAATGATTGGCAACAAAGGGCTTCTTGCTCATCTGAAAAAAATACAACGGCAACCTCGAAGTCATATTTTTCCAAAAGGAAAGCAAACAATTATTTTTAACTAGATGTCAGCAGAGATATCCCAATAATAAATGAATTTACTATGGCAGTTATGCAGATAGTTATTAATGTGGCTGGAAGCACCTCCATCAGTTACATGGGCATGTATTGGCCTAACAATGACATTGTAGAAGCTTTAAGGCCTTTAAAAATAGTGATTAGGGAACAACATGGATCATCATTTTCAAATAACTCTTCTTCATGACTTAAAGTACAACTGTTACCAACAATCATAACAACTCAAGTTTATAGTCGTAGAGTGAGTGCACCAAGCAGTTGCTGGACTGCCTGGCTCTCACATGGGACACAGAAACCATCAATCTGCCTCCGCTGTTCAAATAATGCACACCCACTGTAAAAGCCTATCAGAATTTATGCCACCGGTGAACAGTCATTAATTTGGATGACCAGCACCCCGTTCAACCAAAATTAAAAAACAAAATATTTAATATACTTCAGTATGATTTATACATACAAGCATGGCAGTCATAAATCAGGAGAATTTCCCCAACAGGAAAGGCATAAATCTTCCAGTCCCCTTTCAGAAATCAAAACAATTCATGCAAACTGTCATGGGATCATGGAATTGTGGTACTATGGGAATCTAGGAAAGTGTGTACACCCATCGCTCTCCTCTTTCTCAAGGCTTCCTTTGAACAAGTCCAGACACAATGAAGAAATGTTAAGGTCTTATAAAAGGAATATTTAGCTTTTAATAGTTTATTTTAGTTATAGGTAATAAATATATATTGCATATGTATTCTCCTACGTACAGCCCCTTTTCCAAAATTCAGCATAATTAAATTGTCTTTAGCAACTTAGAGGTATAGTTGCTGAAGAAAAATAAGTTGAACGGACAAATGACTGAAACACAAAGGGCTATTATTTCTTATTCACGTAACAGTAGTAATGTCCCTTGTTGAAGGCAGTGATTTTTCTCCACCAGAGGAGCCAGGCTGACAAAGACTGCTGTCTTCAACACAAGTTATCCAACATCTCTATGGTCTTTTTTCTCCTAATCATCCAGAAAAGCTCAGGGCAGTGTGTGAGGGAGAATTTCATGGACTGTGCCTGAAAATGGTTTCCATCACTTTCTCTAATTGTATGTGGAATGATTACTAATTTCCTTTTTAACAAATCTCACCATGTTCTGTTTAGCTTACTTTATCTTTCCTCAACATGGTGGAAGTCCAGTTTAGGTTCCATGTCTGAAAATGACTGAAAAGGTTGATCAATATTCAAAATAAAACAGTTTAACCTGTCATTACCTTAGACACTGCAGGCCCAACCAAGAATTTGAACTATCTTACATGGGACTCCACTGAGGACCTGGCCATAGTCAATTATAGGCCCTAAGTATTGATGTTAGGTCACCATAAAATTACATTTGTATATAGCTTCCAATTACCCTGGAGGCCACCTTGGTTTACCACATTAACTCACTGGAATTCTTCTATATTTTATACAATTTTGTGCCTCTGCCACTCATATTAGGGAGAAAATTACCCCCATGTAAAATTTTAAATTCATTGAGTAAATATGTAATAATATTTGAGGCAATTTTTATTTAGAGTTTCATCCTAATCCACATTTTTGGAGTAAATAGAAAACACTTTTCATACATTTTCCTATCATATTTTTCCACTTACAGGCCTACCACCTCTCTTCCTTTTGTTTTCCTATGTCTGCTGAATTTCTCACTTCTCCTAGTGAATGTGGGCTGCAACTGACCCAGTGTATGAAAGAGAGGGGACAAAGAATCCTTTAAAATGATTCATTCTCCATACACTTCACCTGCATCTGAGACTGGTCAAAAGAAGAGATTTTAATATGGCCACCTCCCTCCCATTTTCACTTATCTCTCCAAATTTGTACAGATGGCAGTGATATGATGGATCCCATGATGGTAGATTTCATACCATAAAAGTAATGTCAGCAAGATCTCCAACTATCAGTAAATATGTTGTCAAGGGGTTTCTAACTGCTGGAAATTTATTTTACATAGTACAGTTATACTCTTTTATAGAACAGTTGCCTCTCAGATTTCTAGCTTAAGGAATTCACAAATTAAGAATATTCTGAGAACAGCATGCTCTTAAGATTGCAAAATTTAGAAATTCTATGCTATCATCAGATCCTCGATACTACTAGGAATCATCTTGGTGTTGCAGTGGAAATAGCATGCATTTTTGCATCAGAAAAACCTGAGTTTAAATTTGGATTTTCACTTAATATCAATATCATATTGGGCAAACAACATCTCCTCTGAACCTTAATTTCCACTTTTGTAAAGTGAAGATAACAATTCCTATAGTTCAAGGAATGGAGATTAAATGACAAATCATATGCATTGTGTTTAGCATTTTAGAAATACTCAGAACTGTCCCTGGCACTAATGATATCTTTAGGACAATGATATTGTGCCTAATCTTTGTATTGACAAATAAACAAATGAATGGATAAGTGAATGAATGAATCCACCAAGTGTTCAAAAGTTTTCTAAACCCAGCACACACTAACTAATATGCTAAGAGTGCTACATGAGACAGGCACAATTAGCTAAATGAAGCAAATTTTGGGCTAAGAACAGAGCAGTCACAAAATGCATAATACACTGCTCAGTGATGACATCAAGTCATTTGCTAAATGATACCTATTTCTACAAACACCAGAGCAGAACTCCCCAGAAAAAATAGCAGATGGACACTTTGGTTATTGCGTTATATACTGTTCTCTTTGATCCTTCAGTTTAAGGACATAAATTAAGACATCTGGAGAGATTAATATAAAAACCTTGAAAAAGAACACTCTACCTCATCCCCACTAGAATATCAAGTCAAAATTAGGTAAAATAATTGGAAGCTGATAAGAACAAACAAAAACATCCTGGCCAAGAATTCTGATCATTAGAAATGACATTAGTTGAAATATGTAAATCAGGGTGAGGTAGATAAAAATGTTGCCAGAATTTTCTGCCTCTTGTCTTCTGTTTCTTGTGTTGTGTTATGACTATGGAACATTTTTAATCATATTTGAACCATGACATTTTTCTGAAAGACAGAATTTATTCCTTTCAAGAAGGGTTTTGAGGACATTCTCAACATTCTGTCCCGTGCTTCCTATAGAGAGCATCTCCGACATTTATAATGGAACTGAACAGTTAAGGAACAGGATTCACTTAACAGTGTTGCTGGGACACAAACCTTAATGGACTTTCCACCGAACCAGGGATGCCTCCTTTAGCATCGTCTTAATTTTCTTTGCAGATAGAAATGGAATGAAAAAAGGCTCAAGAGCCAGGTCTCTGAATAAATGAAACCATGCCATATTTATATGGTGGAGACTCACAAAATGAAGGCAAAATTAAAACAACACTTCGACTTTTACCTTTTTGGGAAAATTCTTCCCATACTTATGGAAGACAACATTTCAATTTTTTGCCTCCACTTTGTAACTGTCTGGTCACATCCTTCACATTTAGCCCATCTCGAAGTCTTCCAGCATTCTTGAAATCTCAGGAGCTGTGCTACTGCTTCCAAGTAGCTAATGTGCTGTTATTTTACAACACTCTGCCAGAGTTGCTTTCCCTCAAACAAGAATCTTACTAGCTTTACTGTTTGGCAGTCTGTAGCATGTTAAAAAAAAAAATCCATAAACCAGATGGCGGAAATACAGACTAATCTGTTTGGGAAACCCAGGTTATAAATATGTGCATGTTGGGAAAAGGGCGAAGAGTTGAGGTGAAGCAGCTGATACAGCTTTCAGGCTGGGCTCCGGTCATGACCATTTTTAGACTGAGACACGTCTATATGTTTATTTTCTATTGTATTTTCCTTCTCCTGCTCAGTAAAAAACCCATTGGGGTTAACATTGGATATTTTCCCACACTGAGAACCAAATGGAATTCTGACTTGGAAGGTTCATCTACTGTTTTATCTGCATCTGTCTATTCTTCTGTGGAGGTGGGAAGGGTAGTGGGGAGGTTCTGGGTCTGGGGTGCATTATACTGTGACTCAACCTCCTTTTTCCTTGATCCTTCCCTCATGTATGTAAGTATTTCTCCTTATCCCAGCATTTACATTTAAGGGAAGTAAGGCTAGCATGAAAATAAAATTTAAGCTTGAGAGAATAAAAGGTCTGAATCTGTAGCTCGCATGTGTGTTTGGGTGTAGGAATGTGCAGGAGTGTGATGAATTTAAGGGAGGAAGAACAAACTTTTACCTTTGTGCTTACATGTGCACATGTGTGTGTGTGTGTGTGTGTGTGTGCGTAGGGGGAGTGACTTGTGTAAGACCAGTATGTTTGTATGAATAGCAAGACCGTCTCCTGCTCCAGCTGTTGAATCGCAACCTCTTCTCCTTCAATGGTCCTTAACAGCTGTAGTTTACCCACCACCAATGAACTCAGGTCATCCAAAGGTTATCTTCTGAAATCTTGCTGGTGTGTCTCTATGGTGCACTTTATAGGCTCAGCAGACAGTTGCGCTGATGTAGCCTGCCTCCTCGAAACCTGTGCTTTAGAACTACCACAGCGTTGCCGTCAGATATACTAAAGACCCAAGCAGTTGTGTGCTCTCTCCAACCTAAGGAAGGACATCGGGATCTTGAAGCCACAGTCTTAGACCTACAGTTCCCTTTGGAGAAGGGTGAGGACTCCAGCCATACCAGTTCTCCTCTTTCTTTTCAAGAGTTTCTAGGACTTTTCCCACATACTCCTAAGGATCTGCGCATCCCTCCCTTAGCTGCTTCCCACGGCTTCCCTCTCCTTTCTTTGCTCCTGACCTGTACCACTGCCCAATGTCAGTAGCTGTGTCTACATTCCTGTTTCTCTCTATTGACCTAAGCAACACTAGTAATCTCACATGGCTGCTCCTATAGCCGCTGCATGGAGGTGAAAAGAATTCTCTTCCAACCTCTTCTAGTACTCTTACAATCACTTGCATGTTTCTGGAGGGTTTTTTGTTTGTTTGTTTGTTGTGTGTGTGTGTGTGTGTGTGTGTGTGTCTTCTCCTTTCTTATAGTTCATCACAAATGCTGAAGACCTGCATTGGACCAAAGGTAATAGACAAGGCCAGAGTCATTGCCATGGACAATATCAGCTTTCTTATTTGAACTTCTCATCACAGTTCAATAACCTCCATTTTCCCTTATAATACATTGTCCAAGGAGCTACATGATTTTCTAGAATCTCCTCTGGGGGTAAGCTGTAAGCTCCAAGGCCCTATCCAGAAAATACTTCACCCTCTGACATGTGCTCATTTTCAAATGATTTTAACTTGCTCTTCTTATACCCTTTGCATTTAAATGTTATTTACAAATGTTGCATGTTATTTAGGGTTCTCTGTGATGGAGAGATGTTCAGCCCTACATAAGCTTATAGCACAAATTAATTATTTACATTGACAAATAATGAACACTTATTATCAGCAGCTGAAAAAAATGAGATATTGTTGTAATTTCAAAGAGTTTACAAAGAACCATCTTTCTCAAAAAAAATTAAATTAAATTAAAAATAAAAGAAGTCAACAGCAGTAAAAGAGTCTAGAGTCCTTTTAAAATCTTATACAGGATCCCAAGACCTGTGCCACTAGGCCTTAGGTTATCCTGCCTCAAGTTATCTCAGCAAGAACTCTCATTTTCAAAGTGAAGTCTTAGATTTTATCCAGCGGTTCATTTGTAGTTATAACTTTGGGAGCTATGGGAGGATTTTTAATCTATTTTCCTTGAACATCTTTCTATCCTGTTCCCTGTTAAATTCATATGATAAAGACCTACTTTCCATCCTGTGAGTTGATTGAATACAGGACCTTTAAAGTAATTAAAATGAAGCAAGACCAGAGGGTGGGACCCTGATCAAATAGATGGGATTAGTTTCCTTAGAAAAAGAACAAGAAGAGACTTCAGAGGTTTCTCTGTTTCTGTCTGTCTGATTCCTCTCTCTCTCTTTCTCTCTCTCTCTCTGCCAGTGCCACAGTAAAAAGGCCACTGGAAGCTCAGCAAGAAGACAATTATCTGCCAACCAGGAAGAGAACCCTCACCAGAAACTGACCTTGATCATGGACTTCCCAGCCTCCGGAACTGTGAGAAAATTATTTTTTTGTTATGTAAGATGCCCAGTCTATGGTGTTTTGTTCTAGCAGGTTGAGAAGACAAACACAACCCTCATCAGAATGTGTCCATGGTCAAAGGAGGCTAATCAAATCTACATACCCTGTGTTCAAGAAGCAAAGCCCAACGCTCACGTTCCCATCTGTTTTCATCAAGAACAGAGAAAAATTGGAATAGAGCTTAAGAAAGGTGGCATAAGTGGGGGCAGCATGAAACACATTTAGTATAACATCCTCATCAGAGGCATCATGGAAAAGCAGAGAGAGCCAGACAGCCTGGATTAGAAAAACAAGAGAGAATGTGATTTATCTAAATCCATGAATTTTGATTTCAGAGCCAAATGCAAGTCTTTTTTGTCTGAGAACTGTTTCTTGTTTACAAAGTAAAGTCTGCCCTATCTCGCAGTTCATTTATAGCTATGGCTTTGGGATCTGTGGGAGGATGTTTAAGAAGGAATTTTTCTACTTTCCTTGTATATCTTTCCATCCTGGTTTGAAAGAAGACAGAGCCTTTCAGGCCTTTTCCCTTGCAAGAACAGAAGCATGTCTCTGGTCAGGAATTGGCTTCTTTGCTTTTTGCATTCAGTCTCCTTTCCTGGCCCTTTTACTTCATGTTCTTACCTGGATTCTGGAGTCTGCCCTATGGTCCCTTCTGTGTGTGTGCTAAGGATTTCCCTGTGTGGAAAGCCTTGTATACTATATTAGTCATGTAACTTTATCTTTCCATATAAATTACCAACCTGTTTTCATATCTCATAAGTTCAAGATCATAAATCCAAGAGCCTTAAAGCTATTTCTAATAGAATATCACACATCAGCCATCTCACACATCCTATGCCCGAAACCAAATTCATGTTTTCCCCCAAGTTGTTCTACCTCATGTATTTTAAGACTTTGTTTAATGCCTCATCTATCCTGTGATTGCTCAAGCTAGACAGAATCCTTCAGCCTATCTCTGTCCTTGGCTCCTCCAGACACATGCTCCCTACTAGTCAGCCACCAAATCCTTTCGCTGCTACCTCAAACAGGTGGCACTTGAACACTTGATGAGTTGTGCTCTCCGACCATCACAGCTGCTGCCTTAATTCACATCTTCTTAATTCATTTACAACCTCCAAGGTCATCTTCCAGCCTCAATACAACTATGGAAAGTGGTTCTGTATTTCACCTAGACTTTATTCCAGTCCCACTGGCTTGTACCCCAAGTCCTTTCCCGAAACGATTGTTATCAACATCACATATTACCCCTCAAATATAAAACGATTTATTCTTTTCCATCCCCAATATCATAGCTTCTCTTCATTCTTTACATAAATGCTCCCAGATTTTGGGCCCAAACCTGTAATTTTTCTGCCTTGCTATGTCTTCTGATCTCCTGTTGGTTTCTCTTCCTCTGCTCCCCCTCCAAACCTTGGTGCTCTTGAGTGCTGCGCTCGTGGCCTTCTCTTCGTTCCACACTTCCCTGCATGATTTCATCCTCTCCCACAGCTGCCTCTGCTCATTATCTTCTTCTGGCCTTTCCTCTGGGTCGCAAACACTCTTTTCAGCTTCCAAATGAATATCTGAAGCTTGATGATGTGTCTAAGACATCTCAAATCACAGTTCCACAAATTAAACTCCTTTTTTATTTCCCTTAATCTTCTTTTCCTTTAATTACTTCTTACCAGCTATTCTTGCTATCTAACTACTATACAAAGCAGACCCTCACTCATTGAACTTTTTATATAAAATCTACTGACACTAAAAAGAAAAGCTCGGATCTTTAGAATGAGTGTATCAGGCAACTTTGAGGTCCACTGTCACATTTCCTGGGTCCAGTTCTGACTTCAGCTGAAGCTGCTGTAGATGGTTGCATGGGTGCCCGCAACAGGGAAGAGCCCTGTCCAGAATGTAACACTTGTCTTTCTACTTCAGTCTTTTTCTTTTCCCTCTCTTTTATTGTTGCATATTAATAATACAAAATGTGGGTTTCCTTGTGATATATTCATATTTACACAAAAATATAACTTGATCAATTTCATTCCCCAATTTTTCTCCCACCTGTCCTTCCTCCCTCCCCTGATCTCCTTTTTCCATCCTAATGTTGTCCCTCTACTTTCATGGTATCCTTTTTATTTCCTGATTTTCCCTCTAGTTTCCACATATGAGAGAAAATGTAATATTCTACCTCAGTCTTTGATACCACATGCTCTACTAAGGCACAAGCACAGCCCAGTAGTGGAGAGAAGACTTACACTCCCAGGGGACACCTTCAGTGGATGGGAGACAGAGATCAGTGGACTAGTGACCCAATGTGATGATCACATATGGGCATCACAGAAATCATTGGACCCATATTTGGACATTTTGAGTCATTTTCAACTTGTTATGATCAACAATGCTACTATGTCTATCATTTGATGTGTCTCTTGATGTACATATGCAGTAATTTATGAGGGATACAAGTGGAATTGTTTGAACTTAGGGTATGTGTATCATTAACTTTACAATGGATAGTTTTCCTAAATGGCTCTTCCAATTTATATTCCTCCCAATAGTGTTTAGGAGGTTCTATAGTTCTAAAACTCTCACCAACACTTAGCTCAATCATATTCTTACATATTGCTAGATCCAATAAAGTGCAAAATGTGAATCTAACATATTATTTTTCTTGATTCTTTACTTATTGGGTTTACTTTATCTTTTTTTGGCACAAGGATTGAAACTAGAGGCACTTAACCACTGAGCCACATCCCCAACCCTCTTTTACTTTTTATTTTGATACAAGGTGTCACCGTGTTGCTTAGATCCTCAATATGTTGTTGAGGCTGGTGTTAAAGTTGAGATCCTCCTGCCTCAGCCTCCCTAGCCACTGGGACTGCAGGTGCTTGCACCTACATGCCTGGCTGCATTTACTTTTTTTGGGAAAGCTTATTCATGACTTTTGACCATTTTTCTCTCCTTCCCCTTCTCCCTTTCTTTCTCTTTCTGCTTCCTCTTCCTGTCTCCTTTTTCTTCCTGTTCTTTTTCTCCCTCCCTTTTCTGTTTCATTATTCCTTTTCCTTACCCCTTTCTTCCTTCATCTATTCTCCTTAAAAAGATTTTTATATATCCTAGCTGATAATTTTTTGGAAGTTACATATGGTAACCATTTACTAATTGGGTCTTGTCTCTTCTTACAGATTTGAGAGGTGGGGTGAGCAGAAGTCTCAAAAATCTTTTTCTTAACATTAGCCTTTTTGTCTTGTCTTTCCTCACCCTAAGATGATAAGGATATTCTCCTGTACGTTTCCTCTATAATTTTATCTTTTACTTTTTTCTTTACTAGTGGTGTATTGTTTCTATATCTGGTGTGAATTAAGAGTCTAATTTTATTTCGTCACATATTTGTGAGTAATTGCTGCTTCACTGCTTATGGGCCTGCCTTTGCATTCTTCATTCATCTTCTGTCACATTTCATCAAGTTGCTTTATAGAAATTAAAATCTCTTGCCTCTGTACTCTTTTACATAAGTCTTGACACTTGGTAATTTGAGTTCTTCCCCACTGCAACACCTTGCCTGCCTTATTTTACTCGTTAGTTATTTCTTGACTGTTCTTTACACTTAACTCTAGAATTATCTTGTCAAATTATATAGAAACACATGCATTCACATACTACACACAGTTGTTAGAAGTTTGATAAACACTGCCCAAAATTTCTATGTGAATTTGGGAGAACTTATTTGTTTATGAACTTGTCTCAATGAATGTGGTATTTCTATACATTTATTTGAGTTTTCTTAGTTCTTTCAATAAAACTTCATGATTTTTTCACAAAAGTCTTAAGGCATATTTAAAAAATTATTCCTAGGGGCTGGAGTGGTGCCTCGGTGGTTACGGTGCTTGCCCAGCATGTGCAAGTACATGCTCAAGTACACAGGTTCAAACCCCAGCACCCACGTACACAACTAAGTGTCAGAGCAACGAAAGCCATGTGAAAAACTCAATAAAAATTGATTCTCTCTCTCTCTCTTTCTCACTGTTCTTCTCTCTAAAAAAACAAAAAATTATTCCTAGATTTTTGTCTGTTTGCAATTGTAAGGTACACATTTATTAATTTTTTCCATAAAATTATATGGTTAATGTATAAAATGCAAATGAATTTTACATACTTATTTTATAATTGGCAACCTTGATATATTCTTCTATTTACTCTAGTAATTTTACCATAAATTCTTTCGGGATTTAATGTGTTATCTTGTATATACAAGTAATGACAGTTTTATTTTTTTCTTTGCAATTATACCTTTTCTTGTCTTATTGTAATGGCTAAGATTATAACTATTAAGGTAAACAAAGATGGTAATAATAAACATCCTTGTTATTTTCTGATTTTACAAAAAAATTATTATTAATTTTTAACCACAAAACATCAGCCACGAGTTTTCTTTTATAATTGCCCCTCATAAGGATAAAGAAATTCCCTTCTGTTTTTAGTTTGTCAAGATGGTTTTGTGAGAAAAAAATATGAACGAATGCTCAGTTTTTATCCAACTGTATTCCTTCTTCTCATTGAGTTGATTAGATAGCTTTTCTCCTTTAATCTGTGAATGTACTAAATTAAACTGTTGACTTTTTTAATGTTAAATCTACCTTTCAACATAACTGAGCTAAACCAACTTGGTTGTTTTTACACATTTCTAGAGTACAATTGCTGATATGTTTATTTATGTAAAATAAATGTAAAAGTCTAATCCTCATGAGTGAAACTAGTCTGTAATGCTGTAATTTGAGAATTGTTAAAAATAGTTAAGAACAATTCCTCATTTTTTCTGAAGTAATTTATGCAAATATTTGCCATTTTTCCTAAAAAAAAAAAAAAAAGCTAGATCCATTGTTCCTCCCCCTCATTGGACTCTTCTTAGCTATTGAATAAGTTTCTTTTAGGTTGACATTTTTCTTGAGCTAGCTTTAATAATTGATATTTTTTCTTCAATTTTTTTCATTTTAACTAATAAAAACTTACTGGCATGAAGTTATTTTTAACATTCTTTATCTTGTGAACTTTTTATTACTTCTTTGTTAAGTTTGCACTGAGGTTAATTATATTTAAGAAAACTTCATTTCTTTAATTCTTGTCATGATATCTTTGTTTTTATTTATTTCTGCCATCATATTTTTGTTATTTCTTTACCTACTTTTGTTCTGTTCTTTGGGGTTCTAATTTTCAAAATTGAATAATTAGCTCACATAATTCCCTAACTTTCTTTTTTCTAAGTTAGAGCACTTAAGGTTAGAAATATCTTTTAGCTGCATTCTAATCATTGTGTTAAATAGTATATTCTCATTCAGTTATGCATACTTTTTATTCCCATCATAATTTCCTTTTACTAGTGAATTATATAAAGGTGTTTTTCTTTGTTTCCAAATGTATAGTTATCCCAAAGTGATATTTTTGTTAATAATAACTGAAGTAAACCATCTGTAGAAGATACACTTTCTGTAATATCTTGTCCTTTAAATTTTTTTGGCTTGCTTTAAAGCCAAAAACATAGTTAATTTTCTTATATGTCCTAATGTTCTTGGAACTCATATAATTCTCCACTCAGGAATATTTGGGAGGGACAAATTTTCTATTTATGTCTGTTATTAGATTAAGCTTAATTGTGATATTTTTAAATATTCATCATTTTCCTCTCCCCTTGATAAATCTCATTCTGACAGTGGCATGCTATAAACTTCTCATTTGGTAACTGAGTTATAATTTCTCCTTATTTTGTTGATTTTCCTTTTATCTGTTTTGAAGTTCTGTTTTTAAGTGCATACAAATTGAGAATTATTTTAGTTTCCTGGTAACTGGGTTGTTATCAAGATTTAGTGAGTCTTTTAAACCTCTAGGATGCTTTCCCATCGTAAACTCTTTGGTCCAGTGTTAACATGACTATATCAGGTTTGCTTGAATTAGTTGTTCCCAGCATAATTTTCCTTTCATTTTACTTTCATTCTTTTTATATCTGAGCATATTAGATGTGTCTCGGTATTTCTGTGTATTAGAAAGTATTTCTTCTAGAAATTATTAATAGGTATATAGTTTTATACTATATAAATAATGTGCTTTGAGGAAAATTTTATTCTCCTAATGGTTTCATTCTTTTGAATAGCCTTGTGATAAACTTTTTTTATTACATATATCCTTGCAAATTTCTGTGCTTCTTTACATAAATTCCTAGAAGAGCAATTCTTAGTTTGAAAGATACTTTTTAAATATTCTGAAGCACATAAACCTGTGAAAATATTCTCTTTACAAAAAACGGAACCAGCTAACACTTTCAAGCTGACTTTTCCCCATATTTTCACTAGTGTTAGCAGCTCATACTTTTTTATCCTTGCTATTATGACAAGCAAAACCAAACGTATGAACAGAAGAAAAGCATGCTTTGATATTTTATGTATCTCATAGTTTCTGTCTCATCTAATCATATCCCTTACCGTTTTAAAAAAATGAATTATTTTTTGCTATGTAAGATATCTATGTAAAAGATATTGTCAATAACAATCAGAGAACAAATCTCCAAAAAATTATGATATTTTCTTGGGAATAGCAGAACCTTGCAATGAGAACTTGTGTACTATAGTAACTATGAGGATATTCGAGGAAGTTGAGGCAAAGGAGGAAACTTTAAAGGTGAAATAAAGTGAATTATGTCGGATATTTTGAAACTGATCCACAGTTACAAAGATCAATCACAAGGATACCACTAGTCCAAGATTTAAGGCAGTTGATGGGAAGACATCTTGTGGAAGTATTTTTTTGTGTGAGGTTGTGATTTTATGAATGGATTTTCTTATCAGGTTAATATGCATGAAATACCCTCTTTCATAACCTTTGAACTTTTTTTTTTCTGTTAGGACTTGACAAAGTGACTCCTGCTTTGATTCTGACAACTTTCACAGAATATTAACCCCTTGCTTCCCCTATAACTTAAAAATATCTTTTCTGATTTTTTTAATCCACCTTTTGATTTTGCTAAGAATATTTTTATGTATAGATGTTTGATTGTATATTTCTTGGTAATCAAATCTAATAATCTCTTTATTTGAGGTCTATCTCTTTGTTGTTATACTTAGAATGACCTTCTCACTTAGACTTTTTGTAGGCCTTCCTTTTAAGATTTTACTTGTGACATTTATCATTACCTGTTTGGAATTTCAATTGATAAATTCTGTGAATACAATTTCAATTTCACAAAAGTAACCAGGTATTATGTTGAATCTTCTCTTTTAAAGAAAACATTCTTTTCTCTCTGGTATATGAGTGCTGCATTGATTATACATGGACTATATAAGTATTCTTCACCTCTTTCTAGACTTGTTGATTTTGTCCTTGCTTTATAATATGCTTTTTATCTTGCAGTTCAAGTGCTTGCCAATTTTAAATTTTACAGTATATACTGAGTATTTTTGTCCAGCTATTTATTCAGATAAACTTTAAAATATTTTTTTTGTAAATTCCTTCTCCAACATATGCTTTAGGGAATTGGATTAGATTTATGTCCATTTTAAAAATTAACTCAGGAAACAGTATGTTAGATGGCTAAGCTAATAATAACCTCAAATTGTATGAATTTTTACACAAACAAGGGGATCATTGCCTAGGATACCTGGAGGTGTAGGGAGGAGGGCAGGGTAGGGGGAGGGATTAGGAAGGACATCTAGGAGACTGGAGGGAGGGAGTATGGGGGAATCATCTTAGAAGGAGATCTCTGACCTCCATGAGATATCCATTTAACACAGGGTTCTTCTGGGGGAAACAGAATCATGGGGAATCCAAGGGGGGCATCCATGACATGGCATCGGCCTTGGATAACTGTGTAAATATACATTTGTTCTTGATTGTTTGAAAAAAAATTAACTCAGGAGGGCTGGAGCAGTGGCTCAGCGGTTTCGGCACTTGCCTGGCATGCTCGAGGACCTGGGTTCAAACCCCAGCACCACATACACAACTAAGTTTCGGTGTGGTGAAAACCAGATGAAAAATTAAAGTTGATTCTTTCTATTCTCTTTCTCTCACTCTCTCTCTCTCTTTAAAAAAAATAAATTAACTCAGGAAATAACATGGTCTTTGTTCTAGTTAATGGAAACATAAATGGGAGCTTGTTGACTCCATGGTGCAAGGGTAAATAGCATAGATGTTTCTACAGAATACATTGAAGTCCTGAGGTCCTGTTCTTGTTGTTTTTGTCCTGAGCCTTCAGGAAATCAGGCATGGAGAGGGGGTTTTCTTACAGTGACTTTGTTGCCTTTTCCCCATGTAAAACATTTCGCGGCTTGTCTCATTACAGCATTTGTAAAAACACAGTCTGAAAGCAGTGGTGCATAAATGAATTATTTAAGTTTTGCAGCCAATCGTCCTGATCTTGCTTGCTGCTTCTTAATGCACTTTAAGTGAGCCCAGGGAGGCGAAGCAGAGTAGGCACGAGGTGGAATGTAAACCAAGTTTTATTAGCCACAAAAAGCCACACTATAACATTTATTAAGTATCAGAGACAGTGTGTTTAAATAAGTTTGATTCCCTGAATAATCATCGACTTTGCAACCATCTTGCCCAGATAGGAACACTCCCTTGTCAAAAACATTTATTTTCTTGTCACTTCTGTTAATATAATGGGCTCTTGGGGTTTTGTGAGAGTTTCTTAGCAAATCGTGATTTTCAACAAATTACTATGTGTCTCCCACTGAATACAGCTTTAATAGCTGCGGGGAGGAGAGGAAAGCCACACACATCATTGTCTGACAGTATATCATCTTATTATCAGTGCCACATTTAGGGGCTGTAGCTGCCCTAGGAAAATGAGGAGCCAGAAGTGCTCCCTAGTCTTTCCCAGTCCATTCTCCAAAGAACAGTGTCAATAAACTTGATGTCCCCACCCCACTGTCAACCTGGCCTGAGGCTAATTCCTTTTCTCTTTAGGTGTGAGTCAGCCCTGAAGACCAAATAATTTATCCCACTGTTGCCACTCTTCCTTTCTTATCTTTTCCTTTTCCTGGATGTCAAATGAAATGGATAGATACTCAAAAGGTTTCTGAGCCTAGGAGCATCTTTCCAATCTTACATCAATAGAGCTGCTTCTAAGATGCTATCTGAATACATCTGCATTATAAATCATTTTCATCTTTGGCTAAGGTCATCATTTTAACTCGAGACAGAAAAATAACACTGCAAAAATTAAATATACTTAAGTAGGCAATGGAAAGACACTGGCTGATAAATATTTCATGCAACTAAGAGCACATTTTAGATATTTGGGAAAGACTGTGTGCTTGCCTTGCTCCTTTGTAAACAGAGATTGCAAGTAGGGATTTGTAAGTGTGTTTGTGAATGTATATGTGTGTGTTTGAATGTGACTGAAGTTAAGGAGACAAATGCCCATTTATCCTCTCTTGGCTTTGTTGGAAACAGTCCTGGCAGGGTGACCCACTCACTTCTTTTTGCTGTGCCTATGGCACTGCCTTTACAGAGATGTTGGGAAAGATTCCAGCACAAGGCCTACGAATCACTGGATTTTGCTCTTTGCAAACCTTTTGCAGTAGGGAACAGTTGTTTTCCTGTTTGAGGTGTCTATCAAGATCACCGTTGTTAATGAGAAGGAGGTGCTTGCTCCTCTGGCTTTCTTACTGCCACGGGCGTTCAAGTCCTTAAGTGGGACATGGACTCATCTCAGGATATTGATTTCAACTTGAAAATGTGAGTCAATGGAGGCTCATTCATTCACTCACTCAATCATTCAGTAAATGCTTATCAAGTGTTTACAATGTGCTAAGAATTCATCTGGATCCCGGCTATTGACAATGTTCAGGTTATTTACTATTCACTGAGAGACTAAGAGTACGAAAAGGAAATTTATAATCCAGATGTGATTCATATTACATAGGTACATGTTACGTGGCTATAGGAGCCTGCAGGTGGGACATTAACCCAGTGATCCAGTCTTGGTAGAGATGAAGCTAGAGAGAATTTGGCAAAGCCTGCTGGGAAGTGTGAAGTCTGAGCTGAGACCCCAATGTTGAGTAGTAGACAGTTCAGTATTATAACTACACATGCAGGGGCAGGAAGCAGAATGTGTTTGGAGTGGTTAGAGGAACTTAAACGCATTAAATACATGGAACTCAGAGGGGTAAACAAGAGGCTGGAGATATAACCAGGTGTCTGTTCATAGACATCCTTAGTTAGACCTGCTTGAATTTTGCTTAACTTTTGAAGTTGATGTGTGGTATTAGAGATTTTATGTGGTGGAGTTCAATGGTTAGATTTGTAATATAAAACAAGTCATCATTTTGGTTTTTTATGGACATGAATTCGGATGGAGATAAAGACAGAGATACGCACAGAGAGATCGTTGTTTCCAGTGCAGTTATTTAGAAGGGAACAAGACCAGAATCTAAGAGAGCAATTAACGGTTAATTAGGCTGAGCACTAGTGATTTGGTCAGGAGCATCTTGCTGGGATGACACACAGGGAGGTGTGTGTGTGTGTGTGTTTGTGTGTTCAGTTGTTGTTGTTGTTGTTGTTTTTTAACAAGACTGATGATTCACTGGATTTAGCCAAAAAGAAGAAAAGAATAAAAAGTGAGATCAGAGTTTCTGGTATAAGTAACAAGATGGACACTAGTTCTAGAGAAGGAGGGGACAAGAGGAGAAGCTGGTTTTGGAGGAAGTGCTGTGGAGTCAGAATCTCTGGGAGCTACCAGGTGACACCCTGTGACAGTGGACAACTGGGTCTAGAGGTCAGCAGAAGGTTCTAGTCCTTACTTATACTGACTTTAACCATTCACTGTGAAAAATGGTGGCTAATATAATCATCTATTACTTTCAAAGGCCACTTTAATGTTCTGCATAAAAAGATGAGGTTAGCTCATGGAAATGAAGGGAAAATGTGGGAGAATGAAGAGGAGGAAAAAGTGATGGGAAAGGGGACAGTAGAATTAAATTAACCAAACTTTGTTATCTTCATGTATGAACATATCTCAATGAATCCCACTTTTATGAAAAAAATAAAAAAGATGAAGTAAAAAATTAAAATATAAGGACTTCTAGACAAATTTTTATGCTTTTTTCTATATTGTATCAAACATTGAGATATTAGGAAACCCTAGACTTAAAAATAGTTCCTATGTTTTTCCTCCATATTTTGCATTACAAATAGGAAATATATGTTTATTAAATCACAGTGAGGATAATATTACATAATCTTTAGAAGAATTCTTATTTCATAGTAATATAGGACATATTTGCATTAAATCATTTACTTACTATAGATTTCTATCTTAAGCACTAGAGAACCATTAAAACAGTTGTCATCTTTATAGGAAATTTGAGGCATTTAGGGAGAAAAAGAACTGAAATTCTTCCACTTACTCAGTATAGTTAAACTTAATGTAGAAATTCAGGAAAAGATGGAATAAAGGAAGGCTGATTTGAGTTCATATCTTTCTCCAGGGTTGAATATTAGGAACTGAGAGTGAGTTTGGAGCCTTCTGGAAGAGTTAAAGCAGAAGACAATAAGAATAAAACATCATCTTTGAAGGTAAACAATTATCAGCTAAAGAGACACAATTTAGTAGATGTCCTTCTCGGTGTGTCCTGTGAGTGTGTCCACTTCACAATCTCTTTTCCCTCCGCATCCATTTTTGCTCCCAGTCAGCACCATATTGGTCTGACTGTATCTGTGGAATGGCTTTCACTGACACCTTTCATTTTATTCATTGTGTTAAATAGTGCGCTCTGGTTTTCTGAAGACTTGACTTAACAATAATATCAAGAGATATTAAGGCCTATTCCCTACATCTGAGGTGGCGAGGGAACAGTAGGTGTGGGTCATTGAATAGGATGAGTCCAGGAGCTGCTAAAGGAAATGCAAGAAGGAAGAGAAGGGATGTATCCAACCATCAGGTGCAGAACGCAAATGTCTGCTTAAAGAGAGAACTGGAGGGTGCAGGTCCTTCCCCCACATGTTTAGAAGACCTGAGAGTGTGTAAGAATCCAAGATTTGCATCCAGTTGGCCAAAAAGCCCACAGTGGTTCAGGAGTGCTCCAAAGGGGACCATTGCTTACTTTTGTAGGCTTCCAGGGAATGAATTGGTTTTAAGATGCATGAAGTCGCTAAAGCTAAATTTAGAAGAAATAAACACATAAAATCACATGAACACACACTTTTCTGACACAGCAAGTATTTCCAAGGAATTACACAATTCTTCAGTAACATGATTTAAATGATTTTCCAAGTCTTCCTTTTTATCTTCCACATCACTTTCTGTCACCAGCATCTACACATGCATTGAGGTAAGGGGTTCCCTCATTCCTCGTATCTTGACCTCTTTAGCTCTTTAGAGGCAGGAAGATTTCAAGTCATACGGAAAACTACTCTGATTTTATACTAAGATTTAATAGCTTTACTTGAACATCAAGCAGAAGCGTTTGGCAAATAATTGTTGAGCACTGACGTGGTTGTCCTTTATGAAACCAATATTAGTCATACCAAACTCTCTCCCTTGGAAAATCCTATGTTCTATTTCAAAAGAATTGGCAATTTCTACTGGTCTTGATTTTCTTAACTGGTTGATGCCTATTTTTTTGTTGTTATGATCACCTTTCCTTTGTGGATTGTAAAGTAATATTTTAAAAATATATTCAAAGAGCTGTAGCTGTGGCTTGGCGGTTACGGCGCTTGACTAGCATTCAGCAGTATGAAAGTTCAAACCCCAGCACCATGTACACAGTGAAGTGTTGGAGGAACAAAAGTCACATGAAAAACTAAATTAAAAAAAATTATTTCTCTCTCTCTCTCTCTCAATGTCCTTCTTTCTTTAGTATATATTAAAGGAATGATGAAATATTTCCAATACAAAAAAACTGAGATAACTAATGGAATGAGTGATGGCCTCCATGTAAAGCAGACACAACTGACTCACTGTATCATCTCAAGACTAATAATTTTTAAAATGCTGTATTTATATGTAGGTAAAATATGCAAATGACATATAACTGCAAACAATGCTGAATAGTGATAAGTACATATTCTGGTTCCCCTTCCCCGGAGCATCACATGTATCAGGTTCTTTACAGCTTTCTGCCAACATAGATCCATATACTTTTATTATGGCATTTCATTTACTTTTCACACAAATGATATATTCAGTTTTGCACCTTGTTTATTTTTACTTAAAACTTTCCCTAGAAAGTCAATTTGGCGCACATAATTCACTATTACACTTACATCATTTTATATATTGAATTTGCCTTAATTAATTTGACTGATAATTTTTTGTTCACAGAGATACTGGTTGCTTCTGTTTGGCTTTTGTTTATAATGTTGTAGCACCAGTTTTATACATAACATAATATACCTACATGTAAGTATATCTGCATGATAAATTTCTAAGTACAAAATTATAAGGTCAAAGCAACTAGAAATCATCATCTGGGTCCCTTATCTCCAACCTGACCATCAAACTGAAGATAGTTTATTGATTTAATTTACAAGTTACGCTTATTTCAGGTAGCTGTGTTCCAATATTAAGGTCCAGACTGAAGACCAAAGGTTTCTAATTATCCTATAAAAACATCTACACTTTAATTTGTGCTCTTATATTATTAAATTGGACACCTTACAGAGCATTATATTTGATCTTTAGTTTAAATATCAATTGTAGCCATTTTGGTCTTTATTGTGAATAATAAATATTTCCTTCTTTGCAAGTGGAAATCAGTAGATTCCAAAGTGCCCCAACACCCACACATCCTTAATCCAGTGCTGATGGCTTTTGGATAACTCTACCTTGTAATGTTGTGAAAGTAGGCACGAGGTACTGCATCATTAGTGCTAAGCAGCAAAACCCATAATTATGATTACAAACATCCATAGATTTACTTTGAACATATGAAGTCAAAGAGAAACAAAGACCATGACTAATTCTCTCACGTATTTGGCTTAGAATTTCAGCAACTCAAGACACAAAATACAGGGTATAACCAAGTTGTGGCATGAAGAGGGACATGTGGCTGTATCAACTCTTGCTTGTATGGATTGTGTGGTCAAACTAAAAGACCTTTTCTTAAATCTCAGTGCTATTGTGCTGTCTGGGAGCCAAGTCTTAGCCAGCCAGTCAGTCAAATGGTATTATAAACCAGACTACATCTAATTTGCCCTATGTCAAGAGTGAACCTGTTTTGAACAAGTCTGATTTTATTTTGAAATTTTCTGTGCCTGCAAACCTTTTACTCTAATTAGAAAGGAAAGTTCTAACATGGGAGACATAGGGAGAGGTTGAATTAGGCTGGCAGCTGGCTTAGGGTCTATTGTAAAAAATATTCTGTCCTCTGAGTTGCTGGCTATTTCAGCTCTTTCAGAGCTAAGGAAGTAGCGCATGGATTTGCTTTCTGTTAACTGGGCCCTCTCAAAAGAAGGTTTGGCTTAGCTGAACACTTTTTTTTTTTTAATTTTTTATTTTTGAACAACCTTACAAGATTTTAACAAAATAATATAAAATGTGTATAAAATGTGTTTATATTCTGGATATTGCAATTATCCCCAGGAGTGCCCCCCCTAATTACCCTCCCTTATCCCTCCCTTCCCCTTCCCATTATAACTCTAAAAAAAGTATTAGATTGTAAAGCATTACATCTTATCTGGATTTAACTCATGCTACTAGACCAACTTTCTCATTGTCCAGGGTCTAGTCCCCACCTCCACAGATGAGTGGAG
>PVKS010000202.1:0-21178 GCA_004027875.1 Aplodontia rufa
TCTTTCTCTGTCTCTGTCTCTCATTGTCCTATCTTTTTTTTTTTTTTCTTTGTCCTTTTTTAAAAAAAGAAAGAAAGAAAAAAAAACCCACCTGATTTCTTGTTATTAATGAGCCTGGACTGACTCAGGGACCAAATACTTAAAGAAGTCTGTCTCCAGTCTTCTTACCTGCCCCAGTTGTTAGACGAATGAACCTCTTAGTTCCCTCCAACACTATAATGCTGAGTTTATACCATGTTGTCAGTTGTTCTCAATTTTTTACCTTATTCCTTTTACTCTTACACCATGGCAATCTTTTTTTTTTTTTTTTTTTAAGTAGAATGACTTTGACTATAAATATACAGATATGTTGGATGTTTTTAGTTATTTTTTAGAGAGAAGGACAGAGAGAGAGAGAGAGAGAGAGAGAGAGAGAATCAATTTTTTACTGAGTTTGTCACATGGCTTTCGTTGCTCTGACACTTAGTTGTGTACACAGGTGCTAGGGTTTGCACCCATGTACCTGTGCATGCCGGGCAAGTGCCTTAACCACTGAGCCACTGCTCCAGCCCCTCACCATGGAAATCTTAAAAGATAAAACACCCTATCTATGTTCAGAGACAATTGATATGGAGAAAGAATTACTCACCATTCGCAGACTATTTGTTCGGGCCTCCCAAGAGTTCCTGCTAATATTATTTCCCACACCACTCCAGAACATATCAGAACCTAGTAATGGAAAAACAAGAAACACAAGGCAGTTAATTACTACTAAAATTGACAACATTCCAATACTGGTATTACTGAGGTCTCCAATTCTAGTTAAGACCATTTTTAAAAGTTTCTACAAAATTTTCAAAAATACGTATTTTTTCAAAATGAAAAATGTGGTATTGCTAGAATATTACTGTTTATATGTCATTTACTGTTAACATAACTTTGTTGTGGTTTGCGCTTAGCATTTTTTTTTTTTAAACATACAGGGACAGTGAGAGAGAGAATCAGTTTTTTTAATTTAGCTTTTCATGTGGCCTTAGCTGCTCCTAAACTTCGTTGTGTACATGGTGCTGGGGTTAGAACCTGCGCATGCCAGGCAAGTGCCATAACTACTGAGCCACTGCTCCAGCCCATGCTTAGCATTTTTTTTGAAATAATTTTATTTAGTTTTTCAATGGCCTTAGTTGCTCCAACACTCAGTTGTGTACGTGCTGGGGTTTGAACCCGGGTCCCCGTGCTTGCCAAGCAAGCGCTGAAACCGCTGAGCCACCACTCCAGCCCTGTGCTTAGCATTTTGATAAATAAAATAAACTCCGCTTCTGAGTTTTATTTTTATTTGTTTGTCTGTTTGTATTAAAGAGAGAGGGATAGTGAGAGAGGGAGAGAAAGAGAGAAAACAACTTTTTAAATTAGTTTTTCATGTGGCTTTTGTTGCTCCAACACTTTGTTATATATGTGGTGCTGGGGTTCAAACCTGCAGACTTGCACATGTAAGGCAAGCCACTGCTCCAGCCGAGCTTCTGAGTTTTCACGTGGATTTTTAGGGTATTAAAAACTTGGGGGTTTTGTATGTTGACAGATTAGCAAGTTCCTGTAACAAAATAAGCCCTTATTGAAGACAATGGGTGAGCAATGAGTGCAGAGACTGAGGAGTGCTCAGTCCTGAGAACTTTACAGGTCAACATGCATCGAACGTGCAACGGAAGGGGCTTAACCATGTGAAATTACAGAGGCCCAGAATTTCCAGATGCTAGTTATCATCCAGAGTGTGCAATGACAATAACTCGCCATTACTTATTCTTTACCATTTAGTGGAAAAATGAACCTACCATGAAGTCGTTCATCATTCTTAGAGAAAAAGAAAAATCTAGTGGTCTCTTTTTCAGGTACTGATGGTTCTCTGAAAAGGGGAGGGAGAAAGAGAGGTGTTGGTTGATTTACTCTGTATATTTAAGAGGAAATATTTACATTGAAAATATAAACTATTCCTTAAAAAAATAGAGGTTTTGCTCTTTTGTCCTGAGTTAAAATGACCCTGGCTCCTTTTCCATTTAAAATTCTCCTCTATCTGTATCTGAAGCTTTGATAGTGAGGACTTAAATACAGACTTTATCTTCCCCATTCTGTTTGTTGATGCTCTCACTCCCACCATTGCTACCGTGTTTGCCAGCGTTCCCCATGGGGAAGTACACAGACGACCACAGCATCCTGTCTCCAGACCAGAAACTACCATAAGGCTCACTTCCCTGGACACATTTTACCTCCCACCCAATTCTATGCAAATCACAAGAAAAAGGAATCATACTCCCCATTATAAAAAGGCTAGAGAACACACTAAAGAAGCTGAGAAAAAGAAAATTAAGTTGTTCTGTGAAGAGAATCCTACATACTTACTTATTTCTAAAACAGGTCTAACCCAGATTTTTATGAACCATAAACGATAAACTCCTTCCTTTTTACAAGGTTGGGGATCAAATGCTGGGTCCTGAGCATGCTAGGGAACTTTAGCCACTGAGCTACATCTCCAGCCGCTGAAGTACCATTTTTATAAACTACCTGTACACAAACCAAGTGCTTACCCAGGGCTTGACTTTGTGTTATCTGTTTCTTCAGTTACATCTTCCTCTTCTGAACTGCTATCTTGGAAATGAGGGTTTCCCTTCCAGACAGTCTTCCCAGGTTTCACTGTTTCAACTTTATAGGTCTCTATATCATGATGACAATAAAAGATGATGGCATAAATGAACAACCAAGTATTTTTGAACACTCAATTGATTACTTTCACCAAGCACATGTCTAAAATATCCAATATTAATTATTAATTTTAGAATAGGTAGTATCGTCCGTGCCCTTTCACCCTCACTTTCCTTTTTTTTTTTTTTTAAAGAGAGAGGGACAATGAGAGAATCAATTTTTATTTCATTTTTCATTTCACTTTCATTGCTCTTACACTTCATTGTATTGGGGTTTGAACTCATGTCCCTGAGCATGTAAGGCAAGCACCAAAATAGCTGAGCCACCGCTGCTACCCTCCCCCCACCCCCTACCCTTCCTTCCTCTTTACAATGCTGGGGATCAAATGCTGGGTCCTGAGCATGCTAGAGAACTTTAGCCACTGAGCTACACTTCCAGCCACTGAAGTACCATCATCTTTTTCAATTTTAAAACGTTGAAGGAAGTTACCATCTTAATATTGGCATTGCTAAAATGATTAGATAAGGAATTACATAAAAAGTTGTAAAAACTACATATTTATAAAATGAGCACTGCAATTTAAAAGAACAAATAAAATAACCATGGCATCTATGCTAGCAAGAGAAGACTAAAATTAACATAATGCAGTGAAACTAGATTTCCCCCCATACTTATGAAGGAGAAAATGAACATCTTGTTGTTTTGAATTCCCAAAACCTTTTTCTAGAACTGCTGAAAAAGCTACTGCTATTTCAGTGGTAGTCAGGACAAACACCTCACAATTCTACAAAATTTTCTCAACTACTTAAAAAATCTCCTAGGTTCCTGGTGTCTAAGAATCATTTCAAAGCCAATTTCTCACACTTGAGAAAAGTCAGATTAATAGTTAATATTTGGCCAGGCACTAAATAATCCCAGTAACTTGGGAGGCTGAGGTAGGAAGAACACAAGTTCAAGGTCTGACTGGGCAACTTTATGAGATCCTGACTGAAAAAATAAAAAGAAATTGGGGGTATAGCTCAGAGGTAGAATGAGCCTTGGTTCAATTCCCTCTATTTGTGCCCTCAAAAATATCATTAACATTTGTTTCAACTCTTTTCAACAGTTTAGGATTAACCATGGTGCTCTAATGGACAAGACAGAGAAGAACATGAAATAAGTAGAGCACACAATGTATGTCTTATTTATAATTTTTGAAATACTTTTGTTATACCACAGAATAGACATTTAACATATACATGCTAAACATATGGACGCTGTTTTAAATGCCGATCTCTGAAGTACAGTCTGCAGTTAGTTGTGCATGTATTCTTCTGGATAGGTGTAGGTCTGTCCTGCTTTTTGTAGTGAATACCCAAAAAGCGTCAATAAAAGTATCTAACACTAGGTAAAGAACAGCCTCCTACAGAACAGGTTATTTTCACCAGGGGCCCTGTTGGCCTTCAGAGGTAAATCTCCAGAAATAGGACACAAGAACAAACAATCCAGTGTTTACACTTTTCTGTAGGTTCTGGAAAACTGCCAAAGATAAACTTAGAAATAACTGGCATATTGATGGCATGGCTTACTTGAATAAAACCAAGGTTACCTACTTCTTTCTTTGTCCTGTCATATGCAGTAATAGTTTTCCATAGCTCATGCATTTCCAACTTCATTTAAGAAGTGGAGCTCTGTAAATAATTTACTTCTTCATGACTTTATATGTAATAGAAAGGATGTGGTACATTATTCCTTGGCTTCCCTTCATATGGCAGCTGGCTAGAAGTTTGCTCTCTTAAATGAAAAAGTAGTTTCTTTCCCACCTTCAGCAGCATCACATTTATGGTCATGCAACACTGAATCTCCTATTGTCTATTTAGGATGAAGAAAGAATCCTTTACTCAGACAATGGCAAATCCACTTAATGGAGACTCAATCAATTAAGTTCACTCTGCCTGAAATGAAAAAGTGGGGAGAAAAAAGGAAAGTACCTTCCTTTACATCTTTAGGGTCTGAATCAAAAAAGGAGAACATGAACCCGCTGGGCTGCTCAGTCCCACTTGTCAGAGCTGCAGCATTATAAATTTCCTTGGTTTTGTCTCCACCACAGTCCTCATTCCATGGTGTGGCTTCTTCCTTTTCGATGTTATCTTTTGTAGTTTGGAATATTTCTTTCAAATTCGTAGCAATGTTATAATACATTTCTTTAGACACCTCAGGTAGTTTCTCAGCTTCCTCCCTTTTCTTTTTCCGCTTTGCTTTACTGCAAATGAAATATAGACACATATTACAAAGAAACAAGTTTTGGAAAGTTTCTAATCATCAGGAAAGGTAGACTTCCTTGGATAACTTTAGTTCCACCCTTTAGCAACTAAGAAGATAAAACTATCTTGACCAATAAGCACAAAAAAAATGCAAGTATTAAGCATATATCATATTCTTTTATCTTTTATCCTCTAAATTACATTTTAGACCACACTTAAACTGTTAGCTGTGATTAAAGAAGTCACATCCCCAGCCCATTTTTATTTTTATATTGAGACAGGGTCTTGCTAAGAGTTTTGGAGCCTCACTGAATTTCTGAGACTGGCTTTGAACTGCAATTCTCCTGCCTCAGCCTCCTGAGATGCTGGGATTACAGATGTGCAACCTCATGTCTGGCTGTCCAGTCTGTTCAAATCAGAGTTTTAGGTTGCCATAAATTTGTTCTACATTGAGGAATGAATATGTTTTTCTCTTTGATCTTAGACAAAAAATTCCATGGCCATTTTCAATACTGAGTCCTAAAAATCCATTTTCCTATCACAGTCTACTGCACGTAACATGTATAAGACCAGGCTAAGAGTTATTAATGTATTACGAAAAATTTATGTGAAAAGAATGTCCTAAATATCCATCTTAATGGTGAAGACCATCTCGAAGAAAGAAATCATTCACACTTTGTAAAATAAATCACCTGGCTAGGTTTTAAGACAGACATACTTCCTACAAATATGAGCTCGACAAAAAAGTGTCTTAAGAACAATTTCAAGACATTATGATTGAACCATCATGTGGTGGCTTTAAAACTGGTCCCCAAATTCCTTGATACTTCTTTCAAGAGGTAAAAGTCAATTTCCCCATTCCTTCAGCATGGACTGGACTTAGCGATCTCTTAACAAAGAATAGAAGGCAGATGTGGTAGTATGTGACATGGGTAATACCAAAAGCCTGAAGGACCTTGAAGAAACTATTAGTAGACACCAGATGGCATTGAGGAGGCTGAAGGTAAGGGATTGCAGAAAAGTATGATAAAATGCCATTGGAAATTGGAGCAAAGGGGATCCTTATTACATGCTGGCAAAAAGTTCCAACATCACCTTTATTCCTGTGGAAAATGTACCTAACTAACTGGGTGATCTAGCTAAGGAGGCACAGAGAAGAGTTGAAGGTATTTTTTTTCTGGTTTCTTCTTGCTGCTTAGAATAAAATGTGAGAGAAGGAAAACTAAAGGGAATATTTTTTCTCTTATAGGTACCAAGATCTCATGGTTTTGAAGACTCCTCATCTCCAGAAGGCAAAAGTCATGAAATTTAAGAAATGGTTTCAAGCAAAGATCAAATCTATGATACTCAGGAAAATATGATCAAAAGCAGGAGGGGCAAAAATCTAGGCTGCTGTCCCTTGTCTTAACTGCATTTTTTTTTTTAAGAGAAAGAGGGACAGTTAGAGAGAAAAAAATCAATTTTTATTTAGTTTTTCATGTGACTTTTGTTGTTCCAACATTTTGTTGCATACACGGTGCTCGGGTTTGAACCCATGTGCCAGGCAAGCGCCATAACTGCTGAGCCCCTTAAATGCATGTTAACAATGTTTTTTACAGTTTGAAATGACTGAGGAAATTTCATTACATGCAAAAGTTATATAGACCTCCCTTTAAAAATGAAAAAATCTGCAGGACATGGCGGTGCACGCCTGTAATCCCTATGGTTTGGGAGGCTGAGACAAAAAGAGCACAAGTTCAAGGCCAGCTGCAGCAACTTAGTGAGGCCCTAAGTAAATTAGTAAGTCCCTGTCTTGAAATAAAAAGGACTGGTGATGTGGTTCAGTGATTAAGTGCCTCCGGATTTAATTGCCAGTTCCAAAAAAAAATTTTTTTTTTTTTTTTTGGTTAAGGCCTTAGACAGACCTAAGAAACTTCAACTACTCAAACAACAGGGCTTCTACTGAGCTTGAAAGCATTGCATGTGAGCAGTTTCAGAAGTTTCCAAAGGTAAAAAGTAGCTCAGTTTACCTTTCTTTTGGTTGATCATCTTTTTTTCTTTCATAGGTGGCATGGTCATGCCTTGTTGGATCATAACGTACAATGTCCCTATGTAAAAAAAATATATAGGTTGGGAGACAGAAATCAGAGCACTAATACAAAAAATTAATAGCAAATTATAGTTCAACATTAAGAAGATTACTGTTTTGCCTAAATGAAGCTAATGATCAAATAAGAAAATTAGGACCTTTTTAGAAACAATATTTTTAAATTACTTTTTTGTTTCCCTGAATCTTTTTTAAACTTAAAAATTATTTTAACTACCCCAAAACATATACAGATGACATACTATATGGAATTTGCATAAAATACTTCATTGGATATGGCAAGTTAAATAAATGTATACTACAGAAAACTATGTTTTGGTGATTGACAAAGCTGGATGATGGTATTACAAGGGTTTCGTTACACCAGTCTGTCTAAATCACATGTTTGAAGTAGTCAGTGAGTCAAAAGTAAGATTTTTTTTCTTTTCTTTTTTTAAAGAGAGAGGGAGAAAGTGAGAGAGAGAAAGAGAGGATCAATTTTATTTATTTTTTCATCTGGCCTTTGTTTCTCCAACACTTAGTTGTGTATGTGGTGCTGGGTGCTGAGGTTTGAACCCAGGTCCTCAAGCATGCCAGGCAAGCACTCCAACCACTGAGCTACCGTTCTATCCCAATTTTTTTTTAAAGAGAGAGAGAGAGAGAAAGGAATCAATTTTATTTTTTTCATCTGGTTTTTGTTTTTCTGACAATTGTGCAGGTGGTGCTGGGGTTCAAACCTGGGTCCTTGCATTCTACTGCTGAGAGACTGCTCCAGCCACAAAAGAAAGACTGTTTTTAAGAGTCTGATACATACTGTCAACTGTTCCTCCCAGGAAGTTAAAAACCCAGTTGGGTTGGGGATATAGCTCAGTGGTAGAGGACTTGCTTAGTGATCTCCAGCACAACCAAAAAAAAAAAAAACCCAAAAAGACATAGTTTTAATTGAGGTCAAGAATGCATTTATGGAAAAGGAAAATACAGTAGACTGGGACAGAACATAAAGCATACTTAAATTTCTTAGCAGCCACGGATCCTTTGCTTGTAGGATTATTCAAGTTGATGTGCAAAACACTTTGCACAACATTCAAGGCTTTCTTTTTTTCCACAGCAAGCTCTTCTTCCTCAGCAGTTTTCTTTTCATTTGCCTCTTTGAGGAAAAAAGAATAATTAGTAATCTCTTGACAAAAAGCTTGAAAAATCTCAATCAGTAGCAAATACGTAAACAAGCACCTAAACATGTCCAAAGCACATTAAGATAGGAGAAAAAACGTTTAACCCATTCTGCTAACCTTGCTATCCACAAGACCCTCATGCCACAGCAAACCCAGAAATTGCATGACCAGCAAACAAAATACTCCATTTTTATTTATTAATTATAAAAATAAAATCTAGACTTCAGTGGCAAGTCTAACCTTTTTTTTTTTTTTTTCAGTGCTAGGGACTGAACGAACTTAGGGCCTTCTCCACATTAGACAAGCACTCTACCACTGAGCTACAATATCCCTGGCCCTTTCTAATTTTATTCTGAGACAGGATCTAAGTATCTGATGCTGGCCTCACACTTGTGATCCTTCTATGTCAGCCTCTTGAAGAGCTGGTATTATAGGCATGTACCAGTGTGCCAGGCAAAAGTCTAAAATTTTCAAGGTAAAGACCAAAAAATATAATATGGCAAGATATTAATTATAAAACTAAAGTGATTATGGACCCTTTGATTTCTTTTAATAGTCTAAAAACGTAATCTAGATTACATGTAAGTCTAAAAATGAAAAGCATAGTGCATGAGGGTAATTTTACTGACTGTTAATATGACATACTAGTAGACAGTTGCTTAGTCTCTGATTCAGTCCCCAGGAAGAAAGCCATATGCCCTACACATATGAGTCATCACTGAACACTGTCAACTGCTACCCCTAACTACTAGAAACAGACAAATACTAGGGAAGAGAGTTAAACAGCTAGTTTGGATAACAGAAACACAAAAGAAGTCTAAGCCTTTAAGACTCTTTCAACCTACTACAAGAAATAAACAATCACCTAACAGAAATAAGAGTAAAATGCTGATTTCAGTTCTCTAAAGAGAAGACCAAAAAGTTTCTAAGGTGGGGCTGGAGTGGTGGCTCAGCGGTTTTGACACTTGCCTGGCAAGCATGAAGACCCAGGTTCAAACCCCAGCACCACGTACACAACTAAGTGTTGGAGCCTACTAAGGCCATGTGAAAAACTCAATAAAGTTATTTCTCTCTTTCTCTGTCTCTCTCAATGTCCCTCTCTCTTTAAAAATAAATAAATAAATAAAAAGTTTCTAAGGTTACAAAGGAGGTAAAGATTGTGTTCAATTAGATCAAGAAATGCTGTATAAACCAGGTGTTACATGCAGGAAACAAAAGAAACACATACACTGAATAAAAGAAAGTGACAAGTACTTTTTTTTTTTAGAGAATCAATTATATTTAGTATTTCATCTTGCCTTTGTTTCTCCAATACCTAGTTGTGTATGTGGTGCTGGAGTTTGAACCTGGGTCCCTGTAGATGCCAGGCCAGTGCTCCAACCACTGAGCCATGGCTCCAGCTCCCAAATGCTACTTTTTAACATTTTTTAACTTTTAAAGGCAGCAAATTTAATTTTAACCTAATAATCATCATCAGGGAAGCAGAATACAATGCTGAGAAGGGCTTGAAGTGATGTAGATTGGCTATGCTGCTTATTAGCAGGACAAAAAAATGTGCATTGGAAGTTGGGAAGAAAAGAACAAGACAAGGGTTCTTTGTCAGATGGGCCTAATGATAGAACTATCAACAATTCAGAGGGAAGGGTCTGGAGGAGCTGGTTTGAGAATATAGAGAGAGGGGCTGGAGCAGTGGCTCAGTGGTTAAGGCACTTGCCTGGCATGCTTGAGTATGTGGGTTCAAACCCCCAGCACCATGTGCACAATCAAGTGTCCGAGCAATGAAGACCACATGAAAAACTAAATAAAAATTATGTCTTTCTCTCACTGTTCCTTTCTTAAAAAAAAAAAAAAAAAACAAGAGAAATTAAATTGAGGACTTTCTGAATTTTAATACAAATTCAGAAAAGTCTGTGGGAAACATTCAGCAGTCCTTGAGAACTGTTGGCAACAAAGAAGATCCAAATTTGGAAAATACCCATGTACAGAAATGAAGGCAAAAACCAAAGGATCTTAGAGGAATTGGAAGAACCTAAATCTGGAGGCAAATGGAAAATGAGGATCCAAGAGTTAGGAAGAAATTCAGGAAGCTATGCTTCAATGGCAGCAAAGGGGAGAGAAGATTTCAAGATGGGATGATCAACACTGACAAAGGTGACAGGACATCTGAGAAGGATACTACATGGAAAATGCCACTGGACGTGAAGTTGTTTAAAGCTTTGAAAGTGACACATGTGGTGGAAGTTAAGAAAGTAATCTCTGTGGGTGATTTCTTAACATAAGCTTTACTCAATGTTCTGCTCATTTCTGTGCTTTCAACATGGGATTGTACACAGAAGATCTGAAAGTCAAGTGCTGATTTGTAAACAAGTTGGTGTGAACCCCAAAGAATTTACTTATAAGCCTCACTCAACCTTGGTCTCCCAAAATGTACAGTACTGATAATAATTACTTCAAAGCAGTGATAGGATCAAACCAGAGACTATCTGGGAAAGGGGATGACATGAAGTATGAACTGTGAGGATTAAGACGCAGATTAAGTTCATTAACTCAGGAACTAGAGAAAAACAAAAGAAGACAGGACAGAGGTTCTAAGACTGAGGTCATTCAAGGTGGCCATGTAGAAGGTCAGGTCTTTTGAAAAGGATGAGAATAGAAGGTCTTATAGATAATGAGTGAGATCACAGCTGTGAAAAATGGCACAGGAAGTAGGATTAGTATGCTTCACAAAGCACTGCTACTCTTAAGATTTATTCAGATAAAGATGAACTTGGCATTTACTCTTAAGATTTACCCAAGTTAAGGATGAATTCAACAGAATGGCATTCCATGATATAATGCTTTTGTAAAAAAACATATCTGGCACGCACACCAGAGGAACATTAAAGACACTTTTTATTAGAAAGAGTCAAGTTTGACTTAACTGTCTTCCAAGGCCCAACACAAACCTGTAGGACTACAAATAAAATTGCCAAGTAGGGACCTTGGATTTCCTTTCTCATGCCAGGAGTAGGATGGAGAGAAATGTACCTTCGGTGGATGCTCTCTATTCCTGCCCTACTTGGTAGCTTCAAGAATAAAATTTTACAGACCAAATATGCACGGAAAAAACATTAACTAAACATTTGATTACTAACTCCTCAATTCAATGTCTTGGAGTACAGTTTCTTTACATGTAAAACAAAAGAGGTACCCTGGATGAGTTCTCTGACATCAGAACTGTTGGGACAACCAGGTATTTACCTTCTTGTTCCTCTTCATCATCGCTCTCTAGAAATCGAGAGTCCAAGCGGAATCTGTCATCACTGCCAAAGTGTGATTGTAAATCCAGGAGCTACACAGACAAAAAGCACACAATTGACAACCACATCCCAAGACATTACTTTTAAATAAGATTCTCCAGGTGCACCTCCCCACTCTCTAAAATTCACATCATTAACATTTGTACAACTTCACCTGCCCAATCAGAGGATCCTCAAATAAACACCCAACGATGCAATAAGTGTCAAGACCTTCCTGAATTTTCCTAAAGGACTATGCCGAAAACTGAGACATGTTGCATGTTTTTGTTTTTAGTATTCACTAACCTTCTGTCCAGCTCTGCCCTCAAACTGAGGTTTAATTTTGAACCTGTCAATGTCATCCTCTGAGTCAAGTTCCTCATCATCACTGCTGCCAAATAGCTGCCCAGAGGCTTTACCCATGGACTCCTGTTTTGTAGAAGAAAACAGAATGTTTAGTAACTGAGAATACCAACATCTTCTTTCTAATGCAATCTTCTACCCACATTTAAAAAACAACAACCCAGATACATCTACCAGGAACAAGTGGATGGTAAGTCAGATGGAAACTCCTAACTCAGGGATCTCTAAATGGCCTCTTGTATCATTAATCCCAAGGCTTCCAATGCCACTTGGATTTGGGGGGCAGTTATTACATACAAGAACACTTTAGTATTTCACTGATATTGACGTGACTTTGCAGATGATGCAGAGAACCTAGATTAGGTTCATGTGGGAGAAAATCTCAAAGATCCCAGTTATCTCAGTGTGTGGTGGCCTGGGCAGGCCTGGGTCTCATTGTGGCTCCCTGGACTTTATGTTGAACTGGCAGTTGTGTGGAAGATTTGGAATGCAATAGACAGAAATGGATCTGCCAAGCAGATGAATATCCACAGGGATAACTGGAAAATCTTACTTTCACCAGCTCCTTTCCTGGATGGCTTTGCTCCTGAGTTGATGTCTTCTCAGTTTCATCTTCACTGTCAGAACCAAAGATGATGTGTGTTGGCTTGTCCTCCGGATGACCATCCTGGGGAAGCCATCAGAAGCATCACATTTTAAGTGAATCCAACCTCACACTGAACATATCCAAATGCATCATCTCCTTGTCTCACATTTATCTCCTTCCTGTCCTTTTCCTTATCCAGTGAATGCCACTATGATCTGCCATTTGCCTGAGACAGAAACTCAGAACTCCTTTCTTTCCATATCCAAAGACCACCAAGTCTTATAAATTTACCTTCTCAGAACCTTTAAATCTATTCCAACCATTGCTGCCTTGGATTGGGGTTCCCAACCTCCCAAGGATCTCCTTATCTCCAGATTTGACCTATTTTGTTTTTGTCATATCCTGAAAGATCTTTGCGAAACAGAGATTAACAAACTTTTTAAGGCCACATACAGTATCTGTCCTAAATTTAATAATCATTCTTAGCTTGAAGGCTGTACATAAAAGGGTCATGGGCGGGATAGCCTGAGAACTATAGTTTGCCAATTCCTGTTTCAAAATATACACAATTAATCTTTAATGCCTTGCTTAAAATTAGCCTAAAGAGCAAAGTTTAGGGGCTGGAGCAGTGGCTCAGCGGTTATGGCCCTTGCCTTGCATGAGCAAGTACTCGAGTTCAAACCCCAGCACTATGTACACAACAAAGTGTCAGAGAAATGAAAGTCACATAGAAAACTAAATTTAAAAAAAAATTGCTTCTCTCTTTCTCTCTCTTAAAAAAAGAAAAGTGAAGTTCAGGGGCTGGAGCAGTGGCTCAGCGGTTGGAGCACTTGGCTGGAATGCACGAGGATCCAGGTTCAAACCCCAGCACCACATAACGCTACTAAGTGTCGGAGAAACCAAGGCCAGATGAAAAAACAAAAAAAGTTGATTCTTTCTCTCTCTCTAAAGAAAAAAAAAAAAGTTCAACCTCTGAAGCCTCTGTACAACTTACCCCTACTTTCAGCCTCATTTCTTGCCACCACTGTAAATCTTCAATTCAGTCTAATTGAAAAATATTCACATTTGTACAAACTGGTTCTTTTTCCTAGAACATCTTTTCTCTCCCTTCCTGCACTTTTACCTCTGCCTATTTTCCACTTACCTCTTCACATGTCTCAGCTCATGCTGAGGAAGCCTCTCCCAGGCTTGGGTGCCCAATGGGACTAAACGGTGACTATCAGAGTGTACACAATGACCCACTATCTGCATGAGAGGCAAGACCATCATACTCATTCTGTGAATATAGCACTTGAAGGTGGACTTAACTTTTGGAGGAACAACACAGGTTCATTACAGTAAATCTTAGCAAGGCTTGGCAAGTTACATGTCACTTTGTAACCACTACACGAAATGAAGAAGCAAAGAAAATTCTAGGGATTTTTGTTGTTGTTGTTGGGGACTGAACCCAGGGCCCCATGCTAGGCAGGCACTCTAATACTGAGTTATTTCCCCAGTCTCTGAAGAAAATTTCCAATAAATTAAAAATGTGTTTGGTAAATACTAGAATTTAGTTTTAATACCTTTGGGATACATGAACTATTTAGGATGATAAAAGCTTCTAACTCAAGGACACAAAACATGAAAACTGGTGAACGCCAAAAAGACAAATGGCTCTAAGGAGGAAAGGGAAGGAAATGCTGGACTTTGTGTTTTTCAAAAATGTACAGGTTGAAAACACACTCACCAAATTTGCCAGGGCATTATGCACCAGTTTCTTTTTCACTTCTTTTGCTTTCTGCCTTGCTTCCAAGGCTGCCAAACGTTTCTGATTGTCTTCAGCATGCTTATTCTTAGCACTCACATTTGCTGAACTAGTAATAGAAAATGAGAAATCACCCGTGCTTTCCTGAGTGTGTTTCCTGGGAGAGACCTTTGGTAACTTCTCAGGAGACATGAGGCTGCTTGAATCGGACTCCTCTCCCTCAGAAGCTTCTTCTACCTGTTTAGTACTATGGCAGTTGTCTCTGTCAATGCCTATCTTGTGAGTCTCTGCACTAAGACTTAAGGATTTCTTATCTTTTAAAGGCAACAGACTAGAAATACAATTTGTACTTCCCTTTTCTGAACTGCTAGGGGACACTACCTTATGATCCTGGGTCTCAAAAGTGAACTGTCTTTTCTGAGGCTGAGTGTGATTTTGGCAATACATCTTGTTTACACTTTGCCTTAAAGTCAGTTTGCTGGATGAACCATTAGCATATAGGGACCCATTTTCCATGGAAATGCTACTGGGATCCTCTAGTTTTGAGGAACTTTGATCTTCATTTATATTGTTAGAGTCAACACTCTCCTTCAAGGGTTTCTTCACTGATTCCTTTCCATAGAGAGAGCCTACTCCCCTGAATGCCTGGAACTTGGGCTTTAAGTTATTTTCCTTTGGCTTCTGTATACCACAGGTGTTCTCTTCCTCTAAAAGGGAAGCCACAATGTCCTCAGGATGAATGCGCTGTCGGCTACGGGGAATCTTGGGGCTCTTGGAGGATCTGTCAAACTTGCAGTGGGTGGTGGTTTCTGGGCCATCGCTCTCAGAATCCTCTGGTACCTCCAGATCATTGCCAGCCAACTTTTCCAGATCAGCTAAAGTGAGATTCACACGGGGACAGTTCTTCATGATGGCTTTATATTCCTCATCTCCCTCGCTGTCTTCGTCATCACTGCTGCTGGAGTCAGATGAAGATTTATGACTTAGCGGCTTTGTTCCATTACTGAGGGCTGACTCTTTGTTGCTTTCCCTTTTTTGTATTTTAATAGAATGACTGGAAAGCTCTTTCTTTTTCAAAGTTTTATTATGCATAGGTTTTTCTGTTTCTGAAAATTCTGTACTATTTTTGACCTTATCAATATTTTGTTTCATTGCAATGATTTCATCTGTATCGCCTGAATCATACTCATGGTCACTTCCCACAATACTATTGCTAACATGGCAAGACACATTATCAATACCTAACCCTGTTAAAGAATGAATTTTGTGAACATCTGATTTGAAATCATCTCTTACAACTTCAAAGGAATCATTTTCAGATTCATTTATTGAGGACCATGCTGTTCTCTGCAAGTTTTCCTCTTCTGCGATCATCAGTCTTAACTCATCCTCAGAATCAATATCATCATCAGACATGGTATTTCTGTTCCTGGCAGCTTGCAAACCAGAAGTCTGAAAAGGTACATTTTTAAGTTTCTGAGAACCAGAATCAGGTACAGGGGATGATTTAGGAATAATAGAATCACAAGGCATTTTCGGTGCAGCTTGATGCTGTGTTGACGGAGTGCAACCTTTGACCTTCTGCACTTTTACCATCTTCTTGGGAGGTCCATGAAAGTCAGAGAACTCTCCTCGCCGTTTCTTACTCATAGGGTCATTGCCTCCTTCCAATTCCCAAGTGAGGCTACTTATGGGAACAATATTTGTAAAATCTTCCCCTAACTTCTTTAGGTTGTGGCAGTATTTCGATGGATCATATTTCATGATGTTACCCAGAGTCAAGGAACAAAGCAAAAGCAGGAGGCATTAGGGAAACCTATCAACCTGATGAAACAAAAAGACTACTGTTTAATCTCAAGCAAGCTCTCATTTTCTTATCAAACAAAATGAGGACTCCACAAGTAAACTTTCAGGGTCTATGAAATTAAGATTTTTAACACATTTTCAGAGCTGAAATCAAGTACCACCATTATCAGATGGCAAATTACTTAACTTTACTGAGATCACAGCAAATCCTCTGACAATACATACACAACTTCTGCATAGAAGCCCATGACACCAGGCCTTTAAGGTCTCAATGTGATCTCACCGAATAGGCATCAGAATTTGCTGTTCCTGGACTTAACACTATTTTGCTACCCACCATACTAGTGCCAGTCTGCACTGTTTTTTGTTTTGCACTGGGGATTGAACCCAGGGTGTTCTACCACCAGACCACTTGGGCAGCCCTTTTTTAATTTTGAGACAGGGTCTCCATAAGTTGTCAAGCTGGCCTTGAACTTGTGATCCTCCTGCCTTAGCCTTTTGAGAATCAGGTATAATAGGTATGCGCCACCATGCCCAGTTCTGTGTATGTGTGCATATACATAACTATGTAGACAAACATGTATATATATATGAAAATATATAGATAAATATAAAAATATATAGACATATATATAAAAATATATACACATATATTTTTGTTTTAAAGAGGGAGGGGAAGGGGAGGGGGAGGGAGAGAGAGAGAAAGAATTGATTTTATTTAGTTTTTCATGTGACTTTCATTGCTCTGACATTTCGTTTGCATATGTGGTGCTGGGGTTTGAACCTGTGTCCTCGTGCATGCTAGGTAAGTGCTGTAACCACTTAACCACTAGTTCAGCCCCAAATCTGTATATTTTTATATACACTTTTCCTTTAAGACTATTTTCTACCACTTTTCTATTAATTCAAGCCCTACCTCAATTCTTCTTAAGCCTTTTTTAACAATGGAGCCTTCTTCTCTTACTCCATTATATAGTTCTTCTTGCGATGGTTGTGAACCCATATGTAATAAGATATATAAATTCATAAATGAAACTGTTTCTTTTAGCATTCATCATTCATATTACTTAATTGTATAAAATCTCATGATATTCTCATTATCTAATTGTTTTACAAATACAGGTAAGTAAATCTTACCTTGCCTAGAAAGCGGGAACATGCAAACTGTTAAATAAACACCTCAAGATTCACTGAAGGAGGCAGTGAAAACGTAAATGTATTTCACAAGTATCTATCACTCTGGTAAATAACAATTAGTCTAAGAGGCTAATCACAAAGGATATTTTACGTTTATGTTGATTCTTCAGGTGAAGAACAGGTAAGACTCTTCCAAATTTACTCACAACCCAATTCTAAAAGAATAAAACTATGTATTACAATATATCACAAATGAAAATGAATAAAATAAAAATAAATAAATACAATTTTTAAAAAGCTGAACTCACAGTGGGCTATTATTACTATTGGGTTTAATTTCCTAATAAAGAAACAAGAGCTCTCAAAGAGAAAAACTGTGAAAGCAAAGAAAAGAGGAAATTTGGAGCGGATACCAAATCCAAATGTACCATGGAGAAAGCTACATAAAAATACTAGTTATTAAAAAGGCAAATATCGGATCTTCCTATACTTTGTACCACCTGTCCGTCCCTTGGGAGACAGTCTTATTCTGCTTTTTGATTTCTCACTCTATAAATTGATGGGAAACTATGCTAACCTAAGAGTTGTAAATGCATCCTGAAAATCGTAAAATGTGATTTTGTTTACTGCTTCAAAGCAAGGGGAAAAAAGCAACTGAGTTCAGACATGCAAAATCACAGGGTCTCAGGTGCTCAGTTCCTGGGTTGGCTCAGGCTACCCAAAGAGACTCACTTTGTGCCCTGGTACTTCTGTTCCTGGCACAGCTTTCATATGAAAATCTATCCCTCCCATCTTTTCCAACACATTGGTATTGTCAGTTGTTGATTTTTCTTTTTCTGCTTTTGCTTCTTCTCTTTCTTGGGCCAATCTGAATTAAAGGGAAAATATAAATTAAATAAACAAAAGAAAAATGGAAGAAAATAAAGAAAACCAAATATGTTTTTTTATCCCACATCCTACTGTTAAAATTTTATCTTTTTCTTCAGTTTTTTTTTTACTTCAGTTTTGTTCTAAATATAAGTATACATATTTTATTTTTTAAGAAAGAGAGACGGTGAGAGACAGAGAGAGAGAAAGAGAGAATCAATTTTACTTAGTTTTTCATTGCTTATGATACTTTGTTGGGTACGTGATGCTGGGATATAAATCTACATCCTCACGCATGCCACGCAAACGCCATTAACTGCTGAGCTACCACTATAGCCCCAAATATATACATTTAATAATGTAATCTAGGTAATTCTGTGGGACAGTTAGTAATCTTTTTTCAATATCATTACACTTTTTTTTTTAAAATCACTGTGATTGCCCTAGAATATGCATTACATAAATCTGTTTTATTTACCAGACCCCTACTGCAGTCAACTAAGCAATGGAGGGTTGAACAAGGAGGCTTCTCTCCTCCTGACTTATCCTCTCCAGTCATTCTCCCAGCCTCTATCATTTACCATAACACCTGTACTCTGATCCAGCTCTCCTTTATGGAAGACCAAGCTCATGGATCATAAGCTTGCTCAATTTTCCTCTTCCAATTCATGACCTTCAGGCACTTTCCATATCCTCCCTCCCTCTACTCTCCCCTATGAGGAAGAGGTGTCTTTACAGCCCAATTTGTTAAGACTTGCTTAGGGTTTCCACCTTCCTAATGAAGAGAAAGCCATCTCAACCTTCCAATTCAAGTCACCCCTCACTCATGTGTGGACAACTTCTCTGACCCATGCTCACTGCCCATTTTTGTCTCTAGTCTATTGTTTCGCCCCCCAGATGTGTACCTCAGGCATGTTTGCACAAATACTTCAAGGCAGCAGCACCATGTGTTCCCTTTGCTCAGCATGGAGCCCTGGGCCTACACAGTGGCACCCAAGTGACATAGAATGAAAAGTATATTACTACACTGTTCACAGTCAGAGGCCCCCAAATGAAGAACAAAATCTAATACTTACTTTTCCCATAAGAACAGTCCCCCAACACAAGCCTCCAATAAGCTGTTTGCCACTTGTTTTAGACTCTTATCTTTTCTTGGTCTAGAACAATCTCCTGGTCACTCCACTAGCATATTCTTAAAAAATGTTTCCCATTTTAACAATTCCCAAGCTAAAACAGTCTTTTCTTTATGAAAAGTTACCTTTAGAATTTTAAAAGCTCCAATGGTTGTTACACTGTCGTATTCTTAAATCACCTGCATAATTACTCTAATTCGTGTATCCCCTATTAGCTTTATATCTTAGTATGATGATAGTGTTGATAGTAAAAAATCCACATAAGTAACTCTACAGTGTCTATTAAATTTAAATGTACATAACACTAACAGCAACTCTACTTTTTCAAAAATTTTTCATATGGTTTTGGTTTTTCCCCCACCCAGTTGTATGTATGCTGCTAGGAAATCAAACCCAGGTCTTAATGTTTGCCAGGCAAGTGCTCTACCACTGAGCCACTTCTCCAGCCCCAGCAACTCCTATTTTTTTTGACATAAATCCCAAAGAAACACTTGCACACATGCAAGAGACATCCTCAAGGCTCATCTATAATCGTGGAAAGGTGTAAACAGTGTTTTAGTTAGCTTTTTCACTGCTGTGACCAAGACCTGACAAAAGCAATTAAAGGAAGAAAAGTTTATTTTGGGGCTTATGGTCTCAGTCCATAGACAGGCCAGCTCCATTCCTTGGAGGCTTGAGGTAAGGCAGAACAACATGACAGAAGAGCGTGGCAGAGGAAAGTAGTTGGGAATATGGCACCAGGAGGCAGAGGGAGAGACTCCACTTACTAGGGACAAAATATATATCCCAAAAGCACAACCCTAATCACCTACCTCCTCCAGCCATACCTTACCTGTCTTCAGTTACCACTCAGTTAATTCCTATTAACGGATTAATTCAACGATTGGGTAAAGGCCATAACCCAATCATTTCATCTCTAAACCTTCTTGCACTGTCTCATACATGAGCTTTTGAGGGACATTTCATATCTAAATCATAACACACTCAATGTCCATCAGTGGGAAGGGACTGACTACACCACGCTATAGCCATGTTCTGTACCGATTGCTGCTACAACAAAAGGGGAAGAGTATATTGCCACAAAAAGGTTGTGTTATATGAGAAAATAAGTGTATATGTGTGTATATCTTGATATATACATGTGTAAATGCACTGAATTCTTTTTCAGTGGGGTGAGTTGAGAAGGATTTCAGATCTACTTTATGAATTTACTAATAATATATCATTTGATAATTTAAGTAAATTAAGTGAATATATAGAACCAATATAAAAGAAACGTTTGGGGGCTGGAGCATGGTTCAGTGGTAGAGTGCTTACCTGGCATGCACGAGGACCCAGGTTCAAACCCCAGCACCACACGTACAACTGAGTATAGGAGAAACAAAAACCAGATTGGGAAAAAAAAAAATTGATTCTCTTAAAAAAAAAAAAAAGAAAGAAAAAAGAAAGAAGCAAAATTTATGGGCTGGGCATGTAGCTCAGTGATAGGGTGCTTGCCTAGCATGTTGCAAAGCTCTAGATTCAATCCCTGTACCACACATAAAAAATAAATTTAAAAAAAATGGGGCTTAAATCCATGTGGAAGAAATCTTACCTGTGTAAAAAGCTTTCTTTTGCTAGCTGAATTTGTAGTGTTCCACCTTTCCATTTTGTTTTATTTAAAACAGACATACCTAAAAGGTAAAGAATTATTACCTAAGTACATGGCAATGCAAAATATATTTCAGCACATGCCTTTTCTAATGATTCATTACCAATAAAAGTAGACTAGTTTACCACAAAGAGACACAAAAAGAAAAAAGAAAATGGGACCTAGAGAGAGAAGTCTAGGCTTCCATCTTATCCTGACCACTTACCAGAAAATTCCTCACGCTCTCCATCTCATAGTTACCAGGAGACTGTAAAGAGGAAACATGTGAACTATAAAGCAAAACTTGTCTGAACTTATAAACTAATGTCAGGAACCTCTGGTGAATAATTGACATTTATTTACTATTTCCTTGTTATTTTCCATACTGTAACTATAAAACAATAATCTTGTCAGGGTGAATCTGAGGACATTTGAGAATCCTGAAAGCACTTTTTATTACCTCATATCAATTATCAATGCATAA
>PVKS010000202.1:21278-58315 GCA_004027875.1 Aplodontia rufa
GAGAGAGAGAGAGAGAGAATCAATTTTATTTAGTTTTTCATGTGGCCTTCGTTGCTCCAATACTTTGCTGTGTACATGGTGCTGGGGTTTGAACCCATGTCCCTGCGCATGCCAGGCAAGTGCGGTAACCAGTGAGCCACTATTCCAGCTCATAGCTGATCTGCTAACCATAGCTTCCTATTTGTCCCATATATTTCCTCACTAAATAATAATCTTTTTGCAAATGAAACTATAAAAGACTAGTGGCCTTCTTTCTCTATCATATGTTCCTTTTACTTACTTTTCAGTGTCTTTTGACATTCTGACCTCCAAGTAACTAGAATACATTACTCTATCAGTACCATTATGGATTCTCACCCTTTCTTTCTTCATTGACAGTCACTGTTCACCCTCAGCTTTACTAAACCATAGCAAGAGATACTACAGTTTCAGGTACGTGGTCTTATAAGGGTATATTCTAGTGTCCTTGCCTCACAAAATTTGATGGCAATTTAATTTAATAGCTATCTAAAAATGAATAGAAAAGAAATGTGGCATAATATTCCAAGAGAGACATCTAGCAGGCAGTTTCTATGAAAGTTTGGCCCCCGTCCAAATCATTTGAGAATATCAGTTTTTGAGCAAACTCACTAGCAATGTGCTATTAGAGGTCTGCTGACACAAATGGAATTGACCTAAACCAACAGAAATGCACAATACCAGAATTCTAATAATCATGATTATTCTGTTGTATGACTTAAAAGTCTGTTGAGATTTAGTTTTAGCTCCAAATTACATAGTAATGCCAACCAGCATTTAGAATAGAAAATTATAACAATCTTACATTTCTTCAGATCTGATTCTGCTACTTTGATGTTTACATATGCAAAGATTTTCTGTGGGTTTCCTAAAAAAATAAAAATACATTTATTTAAAGTCTTATCTAGATAATAACGTAAAAATTATTAACTTTCTATATTTAAAAGGTCTTAGAAATTTATTTCAAAGAAAAGCCTTATTTTTTTTCCATTGGATACAAAGCCTGCACTTTTCTAAGCATCATTATCAAAATACTCAAAACAAAATAAGAAAAAAAAAGTAATGTGATCATTTAACATTTGGTAGATATGTTAGTGATATTCTACATAAACGAACATGTAATGTTAGAATGTTAATTCTGAAAACTGAATTTTAATGTTTCTGAAACAATGTTAGAATTTTTCTGATTTCAGATATTGTGGTCAGGTTTCATATCACACATAATATCTCTAGGGAATCACCGTTTCACTTTCAGTGTTCAGAGCTGACATTTACCTCTGAGGTTACTTTATCTTGTAATATGTAACCTGAGTTGTGCCCACTTTTAATCACCCTGTGAAGTATTATCAATTTACCTTGGTCGTCTTTCCGTCTGATGATCTCCACATCAGAAACTTCTCCAAATCTACTGAACTGATCTTGTAGGTCTGTCTCAGAAATGGCCTGGCCAAGGCCACCCACAAAAAGGCGCTTTGCTTCTCTATTGGCGTTCATGAAGGCTGGGCACATACTTGGTGTGTTCTAGTGGAAAAAAATAATTTTTTTATACAGAGGAGTTGTTTCCCAAAGTTTTGCTTAATAGCACACTTCTTCCCCTGAGCCTACAGTGCCAAATTTGTCTGCTGGATCCATGTTTCACTTCCTACTGTATCTCCCTGAACATTCTGTTCAAGTCCTACATCCCAATTCTTCCAGAATGCCCTTTGGAACAGCACCTGCCCACATATACAGAGGTACAGGCAGATTTTTCATTCTGAATGACCACAATTATTATACACCGCCTCTTTTCATTTACTTATTCACGTTATTGGATTTTCCTCCCTGATTCATTCATACGTTCTTTTTTTTTTCCACTTTAGCCAACGCTGACAAGTATAATGTGGCAGATTATATGCTAAGGGAAAAAAAAAATCACATCTCCATCCTTAAGTCGCACACTCACAAGTAACCAATATTGCAATTACAACATTATGGCATAATAAAAAAGTGTCTGCAAAGTGCTGTTTAGCCATGAAGATTTACTTTTTACTATGCGCCTGCATTGTAAGCAAAGTTTGCATATAGCCAATTTTTTCACACGAACAGAAGTCATTTTCCCCAATGCTATAAAGAAATCAGTGATAGAGCCAGAATCAGAATCCAGGTCTAATTTCCGATCCCGGAATTGTTAACACTATACTAGGTTGGATTAGAGGGGATTGAGGAAAACTTCCAGAGGTGCTTGGCGTTTGACATCCATCATAAGATCTCCCATCTCCTTTAGCACCCTCCAGGCGCTAAGTTCTCACCCCTCCCTTCCCCGTCAGAGCGGACACGCTTCCAGCAAGATCACAAAACAGCTCCTGAAGCGTAAGACATGGCACCGAGTCTGTCTGGGTGAGAGCTCCGTACCTCTTCCTGGTAGCCTTAGCCTCCAACCTCCCCACCCCAGCCTTCAAGCTCCGAGAAGACACAGACAGAAGGAAGACGGACACCAGGTCGACACAGCCCCATCACTTCCGTGCCCAAGCCCCATCCTCACCACGCCGTCTCCTGGAGCCTGCGCCGCATCTGCCCCAAACTTCTAGTCACATGTCCTAGCAAGTTCATTTTCTTTTCCTTCCCACTCGATTTCCAACCTCGCCTCCGAAGGTTCCGTTTCCGCACTCAACGCCCGAGGCCCTTGATTTCCTTTCCCGTCGCAGTGATACATCCACCACCTTCCTCCTCAACATCCGCAAAAGAGTCCTAGGCAAAAATTCCCTGATTTCTAAAGCAAAGACTTGCTGCCACGTGATCAGTGACTCCTGCACTCAGCAGGCCGAAGAGAGGGAACCGAAGAAAAATAAAAAGGCGCTCCCCTTCTCTAGGTCCCGGAACCGCCTCTCCAGGAACGTAACTTCCGGGTGGTTCCAATGAGCTTAACGGGGGTGGACAGCCCAACGCTTGGGCTTCGGGTTGGAACAAACAAACTCTAGAAACAGTTGGGACTGTTTAGAGACAGCCGTGGCGTCCTGCAGAGGAAATTCAAGGACAGGAGTTGTTTTTTGAGCGCGGAGGTGGATTCTCCGGCCGGCGCGGTTGCACGTCGCCTTGCTGCGTCCCCCGCGAGAGCTCCGGAATGGTACGTGCCGGGAGCCCGCGCAGCTTGAAGCTCTGGGCCAGGCGCTTGGTGCGCGAGCTGGCTGCGGCGCCCGAGGCCGGGCTTCGGGTTTCGTTGCGGCATGGACGCCCGGCGCTCTGAGTTGCGCGCCTTGGAGGCGGAGATCGCGGCGCTGCAGAGAGCTAGCGAGGAGCTGCCGGCGCCCTGGGAAGGCACGGCCCGAGTGCGGTACGTGGCTCCTGTCGTCTCCCGGGGGCTCGCCGGCACTGCTCCCCGGGGAGGCAGGTGACTCTCTACTGACAGATCCGGTCTGCGGACCCCCGGGGCCCTGCGTTGAGAGTGGTAGCTTTGGACGCCCCCAAAAGTAGACTTGAACCATTCTGTAATGAGAGTGGCCTAGAGTTGTGAGCACCGCGTCTTGCAGTGTATTAACTGATAGTCATGGAGAAAGTCGTTTTCTTGCAGGTTCCCTTTCCCCCGTTGACTGTACTGGAGAAAGTCTTGCTTTTATCTCCCTTAACTAGAAAATCTTGCCTTTGGCAGGTAGTAATATCAAGTTTGGGATTTAATAACTTTGTTTTGGGGACATTGGTTTCTGTGCGCCACCTAACTGAGGATACCGATTTTTTTCGATTATGATGACATAAATTTTCTTTGAAAAACAACTTAGGTAAAAAGCTGATACAAGGAAAAATAGCAAATACAGGGAGAACCTGACCGTTTCATTTACCCGGTTGTAGAGTTAACCTGAGAATCAGAACTAGCTTGCCCGAGGTCTTTGAGAAAGGAGGCGTCAGAGCTGAATTGGAACCCAACGAACTAGCTCCAAAGTCTAGGTCTTTCCCTGATTGAAGAAAAACGATCTCCAACAATTATGTATCAATTATGTATCGTCTCAAATTTGCAAACTACTTGCAAACAATCTTCGTTTTTAAAATCAAGACTAATTTGAGGTAGGTGCAGAGAGAATCCCCACCTCCTGGTCAGCAATATAGACAAAAGTGCCAGAGAATGTGAAGGAGGATGTCTAAAGAAAATATTTGGTATGGAGATGTAGCTCAATGGTAGAGTGCTTGCTTAACATGCAGTGAGGTCCTGGGTTCAGCCCCAGAACTGGGTGGGGAGTTTGCACAATATTCTATGCAGTCGTGAAAGTAGAGAAGGCTGTAACTGGTAAAAGGGAGAAGGAAACAGGTGATCAGGGTATGTATATGCTTCTCCACAAGAGTAAATAAAAGAGCCTTGCTCTCCAGGTGTGACAGATTGGAATCATTAGTATCACTTGGGAGTTTGAGAACGGTAAGCTTTCCCCCATCCCAGAGGCATTAGTATCACTTGGGAGTTTGAGAACAGTAAACTTTCCCCCCATCCCTACCTACTGAATCATAACCTACATTTTAGTGAGACACCTTCCTCCTACCTCCCAAATTAAGTATGCAGTCTTTAAAATTTGAGAAACACTGTGGGAAAAATGGGTTCTCTACTGAGCTTAAGATGTCATTATTAGCCCAGAATAGTATAGTAGATTGTTATCTGGGACTCCTTTATTGAACTGGGAAAGTCACAAGAGCCAGACTCTAGGAGACATTAAATTCAGTCCAAGATGTTTAGGTTTAATGGGAAGTTTTTTCTCACTATGGTGGAGAAGGAAGATTGGGAACTGTGTACCAAGCTACTTTTTGAGTGATTTTTAAATAGTTGGATGGATTGGTGGTAGAAAAGTTGGAGCTAAATTATTCATTTATATCTATAAGTCCATACTCTGGAGCCATATTACCTGCCTTCAAATTCTGACTGTTACAGACTGAGTGATCCTGACTGGGTAATTTGCTTCTTGGTAAAATGGCATCCACGTTTTCACATTGTTATGAGGACTGAATTAACATGTGTAATTTATTAAGAACAGTAATTGGCTCAGAATAAAATAACACTAATTAGAAGATCATCGACTTTTTTAATTAAGAAATTTATTGTATAATCAAAAATGCACCCAAGGAAACAGTATATGTATATATTCTTAAAATTAGATTTACCGGCTAGAGCCTACCCTATTCTCCCACCCTTACCCCTCCTCCCTCCCTCCAGATACATTTCTATGTACGTGGTGCTGGGGTCTGAATTCATGTACTCGTGCATGCTCAGCAAGCACCATAACTGCTGAGCCACCGCTCCAGTCCCCAGATACATTTCTATGAATGCCCTAGGTTATGTGTTACTACACCTTTGCTGGGTCTAATACATGAGGGTTGACTACCTTTCACACAGGGCAGGATCTAGCTCCAGCCTCACAGATGAGTGAAGACGTTCGACCCTTGACTCTCTGGGTTACGCTAACTTCACTCAACATGATTTCTTCCATTGCCATCCATTTACCTTCAAAGGCTGCAAAATCATTGACTTTTAAACTCAAGTCACATATAGATTTATTTTAAAAGGGAAAGAATTTCTTGTGAACCTTTAGTTTTGACAAAAGCATTTTATGCTACTAAGAAATTTATAAATAACCATAAACCAATAAAATTCAAGCTAACAGAAAATAATTCAAACTAATATTAGTTGAAATAGACCAATGAAACTCTGCTTACATAAGTAATTTCTATGAATGAAAATATGCAGTTTGTCTTTCATGAATATGGATATATATATTACACACACATATCATGCAGTTTACAATTTTAATCATTAAGTGTATAATTCAGTAGCATTAAACACATATTGTTGTGCAACATTACCACTTTCGATCTTTAGAACTTTTCATCACTCCAGCCTGAAACTCTACCCATTAAATAATAATCCCTGATCCCTTTTCCCCTCTGCCAACTATAGGTTCTTTGAGTTCTGCATATCTATCCTTTAATGTGATTTCTTGGTTCTCTTATCACTTTGCTCTATTGGAAAGATCTTGAAATTTCATTTGTTAACTTGCTGTGACAGGTGGTGTTCACTTGGCAGGAACTCATCATTTATGTTTGAAGATCAGTTCCTCTCATTGATTTTTCTATATTTAAAATTTTCTTGTCATCAATCCATGGTAGAAAATGTGAAAGAAGATGTAATCTTTCACATAATACAAAATATAGTTAGTAATATTCAAAATTAGCAGTAAACTCTGCAAAGCAGTGTGGAGACTCCTCAAAAAATTAGGAATGGATCCATCATACGATCCAGCTATCCCTTTTCTGGGTATTTTCCCAGAGGAGTTAGAATCAGCACATTATGCTGATCAACAGCAAGATCAACGTTCATAGCAGCTCAATTTACAATGGCTAAATTACAGAACCAACCCAGATGCCCCTCACTAGATGAATGAATTAAAAAACTGTGATATATATAGATATGTGTGTATATATACATACACACATATGTATACATACATACATACATACATACCATGGAATTCTACTCAGCAATTAGAAACAATGATATTGTGACCTTCGAAGGTAAATGGATGACTATGAAAGAAATCATGCTGAGTGAAGTTAGCCAAACCCAGAGACTCAAGGGTTGAATGTTTTCCCTCATTTGTGGAGGCTACAGCAAAACCCCAGCCTTGGGTGAAAGGTTGTCAAACTCACTTACTAGACCCAGCAAAGGCATAGCAACACACAATCTAGGCGAACAATACGTAAGTAGGAGTGGGAAAGGCAGGGGGTGAGGGGGAGAGAGAGGATAGGGAGGGATCTAGGGAGACAATCAACAATGTAGCATATTCTTTAACTTCCCCAAGAATCTAAATAATACTTATGCAATTATTTAATCCTGGAAAATTCACAATCCAAACATTTATATTGCTTGTAGGGGTGAAATATAGAAGAATCAAGAGACTAGGGTGTGGGCGTAATTCTGGTTTAAGAACAAATGTATATCATATTGTTACTTTACACACATTATGATTGTACAAGAACTCAAATCTTTAATAACAAATTAAAAATAAAATTAGCATTAAAACAATATTTAAAATTTTTTTTAAAGAGAGGGGGAGAAAGAATCAATTTTATTTAGTTTTCCATGTGACTTTCATTGCTCCGTGTACTTGTGCCTCCCAGGCAAGCGCTGTAACCACTGAGCCACCACTACAGCACCCATATTTAAACTTTTTTAAAAACAGAGTTTTATAAGTCTAGGATCCTCAGCATGAATACAGTTAGATTGTTACCTATGGACATGGTATGAGGCCATAAGGGCATTTACTATTGTAGTGAATTAGAAACAGTAGAGGAAGAATAGATTTGTGAGGGAGAAGAAAGGATGACATTTTGTCCAGAGATGAGGCCGGCAAAAGAACTTTGAAAATATGGAGCCTAACACATCAAGGGGAATTTGGGAGAAAAGTCAGTTCAAGGCGGGGGTGGTGGAATGTGGATACTTATCTAGGTCTACATTGCAGGAAAAGAAAAGATATATGATAACAGGTATATTTTAGAAGTTACTGGCACATGGGGCTGGATTGGTGGCTCAGCTGTTACGGCGCTTGCCCGTCATGCGCAAGTACACGGGTTCAAACCCCAGCACCCAGTATATAACTGAGTGTCTGAGCAACAAAAGCCATGTGAAAAACTCAAAATCAAAATTGATTCTCTCTTTCTCTCTCTCTCTCTCTCTCACTATCCTCTTTAAAAAAAAAAAATAAAGAAGTTACTGGCATAGAGGAGCAGAGGCTAATCACTGGAGTATTCATCTGGAATGAAAAGAATACATAATATTTAAGAAACCAGGGGCAAGAGTATTAAGGTTTTTCTTCTAATATTGATAACAACAACAACAATGACAACAAAAAACAGCAGAGGATCCAAAATAAAAATAAGCGTCAGGATAATCATGCCCCAGAATCTGAGGAAGGGAAAATGGTAGAAGTCAACAGAGTATAGTAGAGAGTTTAAGGGAAATAAAGAGTGACACAAAATATAATTAATGCATTTATTAGCTCATTTTTTTCAAGGAAAATTAAAGTTATGTGTTCTCAATGAAGAATGTGGTTATAGTATTATTTAAAGGGATGATATCATTTCTTCTTTGGAGGCTTTTTTTTTTTTTTGAGAGAATTTATTTTTCAATGTGCCTTTTGTTGCTCTGACACTTTGTTGTGTACTTGGTGCTGTGGTTTGAACCCATGTCCTTGTGCATATCAGGCAAGCGCCATAACCATTGAGCCACCACTCCAGCCCCCTCCCTGCATTCTTAGATTTTCTGAGACATTGCAGTATGAAATGTTTTGTAATATTAGCTTTTTAGAAATTGAAATTAGCTAATTTATTTTGTTTTTAAATTTCAAGACCTTTTAAAATTATGAGATGTCTTGGGTATTAAATATTTAGGTTGGAAATCCCAGGTGAGAACTGACATTTTGATTATTGCAAAGAATTTCTGTTTTTTTTTTAAAGGTGTTTCTACTACATACAAATGTACTAGTATAATTTGGTTATTTTTGTTTTTTTATTGACACCAGAGATTACATTGTTAATAGCCATGTTAGTTTTGATAACATTTTTATGTAGTTTTAATGGGAAGACATGAAGGGAAATAAAATGAGAATGGTTTAAAGAAAAATGGGTATTAAATGAAACACTTGCTAGTAGTTGGACTAACTTTCTCATTTAATTTTTAGAAAATCATTTCAAGAAGTAAATCAATCACATTCTGAGAGATGGGAATCTTCAAAAGAACTGAAAAGTCAGTATGGACATTTAAAATCAGAACTTTCATTTCTAAGCACACTTACTGGCTTCAATATAAAAAATTACTCCAAGCAGACAGAGGACCTAACAAGGACTGAGATGACAGAAAAGGGTGAGCATTATTTTGTAGTCCAGAAATGGTCTTGAAGCTTACCATATCATGATTGGTTATATAATGTTGAATTAAAATTCTATAAATTCACTGTTTGAAAATCTGGTTGTACTTATCTGTTTAGTCAAGTGTCTTTTGAACATCCCATTGTGCCCAATACTCTTTAAAAGTTGCCTAAGGGGCTGGAGCGGTGGCTCAGTGGTTACTGTGCTTGCCTGGCATGGCAAGTATGTGAGTTCAAACCCCAGCACCACATACATAATGAAGTCTCAGAGCAACGAAAGCCTTGTGAAAAACTAAATAAAAATTGATTCTCTCTGTCTCGCTCGCTCTCTCTCTGTCCCCTCTTTCTTATAAATAAAATAAAATAAAAGTTGCCTAAGGTGAATATTAAAGAATGGAACAGAGCTTTTTTTTCATTAAACATCTTAATAATTAAGGAATAGTGATGTGTGATTAGTGATCATGAGAAGAGCACTATGAATTTATAAATCTTATGGTTCTTCATTGACATGAAAGCAGCCTGATCTACAATGCTCTACTACTGTCTGCCTGTGGCCAAATAAATGTTCAGCAGATGAACCTTTTGCCTGAAGGAAGGTATCTCTTCCTAATGGCAAAGTTTTATTGCTGAAGATCCATAGTGTACTAACAGGTAAGGTAATTCAACCTTGCACCTGAATGTCAAGAACTTTGGTTGGACAAGAATAACATTTCCCAAAGCAGAAATTTTTTTTTTTTTTTTTAAGAGAAAGGGATAGCAGTGAGAGAGAAAGAATCAATTTTATTTAGTTTTCATTGCTCCGAGACTTTGTTGTATATGTGGTGCTGGGGCTCGAACTTGCTTCCTCAGTCTTGCCAGGCAAGCACTGTAACCGCTGAGCCACCGCTCCAGCCCCAGCAAAAATTATTTTTGAAAATGCTTCCTGACTTTTCCACTGCAATAACTTTTAGGATAGGGGAAAGGGAGAGTGTGCTCAGAGGGTCTTGGGCAGCTCACTTTGGAGGGATTTTGAACTACATATAAAAATGGAGTGAGGGGACTAGAGAGGTAGCTCAGCGGTAGAGTGCTTGCCTGGTGTGCATGAAGATCTGGATTTGATCTCCAGCACCACATACTCAACTAAGTGTAAGCAAAACAGAAGCCAGATGAAAAAAAAATGTGTATTCTCTCTAACTTAAAAAAATGGAGTGATGGAATTTAGACACAGAATGACTTGAAGAACTGGAAGACAGGAAGTATGGAGGATGAGGACAGGCCACATGTAAAACTTATTAGCATAAAAGTCTTGACATAAACTTTAGGCATAGGGTTTTAATAGTTATATGTTTCTTTCTCTCTCTCTCTCTCTCTCTCTCTTTCTCTTTTCTTGTATTAGGGATTGAATTCAAGGACATTTAACCACTGAGCAACATCCCCAGCCCTTTTTAAAAATATATTTATTTTGGGCTGGAGCGGTGGCTCAGCGGTTTCGGCGCTTGCCTTATAAGCACGAGGACCCGGGTTCAAACCCCAGCACCACGTACACAACTGAGTGTTGGAGCAACTAAGGCCATGTGAAAAACTAAATAAAGTTGTTTCTCTCTTTCTCTCTCTCTCTCTCTGTCCCTCTTTCTTTAAAAAACAATATATATATATATATATATATATATATATATATATATATATATATATATATTTTGAGGCAGGGTCTTGCTAAGTTGCCTAGGACCTTGCTAAGTTGCTGAGTCTGGCTTTGAATTTGTGACCCTCTTGCCTCAGTCTCCCAAGTGGCTGGGATTACAGGCATGTGCCACCATATCTGGCTTTGAGGTATAGGGTTTTCAGAAAGCTCTGGCCATGCAAGATATGGTGGTGCACACCTATATTCCCAGCTGCTGGGGAGGCTGAAGCAGGAAGAGTGTAAATTCAAGACCAAACTGGGCAATTTAGTGAGACCCTGTCTCGCAATGAAAAGGGTTGTGGATGGATGTAGCTCTGTGATAGAGTACCCCTGGGTTCAATTTTCAGTATTGCAAGAGAAAGTCATTCAGGGTCTGGATGTATGTTTTGCATATGGATGTCCAGTATGTGTTGTTAAAATGACTCTTCTTTCTCCATTGAATTACCTGTTCCTTTGACAAAGATCAGTTTATTATATTTGTGAGTCTTTTTCTGGGCTATTCTGTTCTAATGGTTGTGCTTTCACTAATACCACAATGTATTGAATCTTGTAGCTTTATAGGAAGTTTCAAAATTAGGTGGTGTAAGTTTTATGACTCACATCAATATTGTGTTGGCAATTCTGGATCTGTTGCTTTTCCATTTAAGTGAGATTCTGTCATTATCCACAAAGTAACTTGCTGGAGTTTTATTGGGATTACATTGAATCTATAAATCAATTTAGAAAAAAAAATAACACTTTAGTAATAATGAATCTTCCTTAGCTGTTCATTTTTTAAATTCAAGATCTAATTCATGATCAGGCATTACACTTAACTGTCATGTCTCTTTAGTCTCCTGTATTTTATTTTTTGGTGGTTCTGGGGATTGAACTCGGGTGCTCTACCACTAAGCTACATTTCTAGCCTTTTTTATTTTGAAACAGTTATCTCACCAAGTTGCTGAGGGTGACCTCAAACTTGCCGTCCTCCTATCTCAGCTTCCCAAGTAGCTGGTATTACAGGCATGCACCATCCCACCCAGCTCTTCAGTCTCCTTTAATCTGGTCAATTTTTTATTTTTGGTCCTTTGTGACAATGACATTTTTGCAATCTACTTATAGATTGTCCTTTTGTTTTGTTTCTCTTTTTTTCCTAATAGTTTTTTCTTGAGGAGATTCAGCAGGCTATAGAAAAAATAGAAAAGTGATGTTTTATCCTTACCCCAGTACATCTCACCGGGAGGAAAAATGATGTCAGCTTGTACCATTCTGCTTTTCTTAACTAAATATTGAATAGATCTTTAATTGATTTACTGTTTTGAGTCCCAAATTCATACCCATCAGTAGAGTAACTCAGGACTGCCGATTCAGAATATCTTCTGGTATTCTGCTATATAAATTAACTTGCTCTGGGCTTTGATTATCCTGGGACTGCCAGGATTATTTCTACTTGTCAGTGTACTATCTAGTTCATATGTCTGATTTCTAACTCCTGAAATTAGGTCGTTCTTACACTCATAGAATTGGGACCTTCTAAAAATGACTTTATTAGCAAATGCTAAATGTGTATGTATAGTCAGAGTAGTGCTTACCTCTTGTGGGTTACGGAATACGCTGGGAAAGGACCTGAGAAGGGAAGCTTATGTATAAAATTTCTGTATCTTGATAAGGGTGGTGATTGCATGGGTAAACACATGTAAAAACATGATTGAGCTGTGTACTTATGAATAGGGCATTCAATGCATTTAAGTGCATGCATTTTATATATCAATATCATTTAATCATTTATCATTATCATTTTAGTGAGGTTTTGAGAGATAACCCAGGTAAATACCTGGGTTCAATTTATTATTTATTTTTGGTACCAGGATTGAACCCAGTGGCACTTAACCACTGAGCCATATCCCCATCCCTTTTTATTTATTTATTTATTTTATTTTGAGATAGGGTCTCAGTAAGTTACTTGGGACCTCACTAACTTACTGAGGCTGGCTTTGTACTTGTGATCCTCCTGCCTCAGCCTTCCAAGCTGCTGGGATTACAGGCATACACCACTGTGCTTTGCTTCAGTTTGTTGTTTTTAACAGTGTTTCATAACAACTCAGTCCTAGTGTATCATGACTGGCTTCAAGGTGCTGTGAGAAGGCAGAAAGAGATGCAGACACATTTAGGATTTTGCAGAGTGCAGTTTATTGAGGGACTTACTGATAGAAGTGTGGTCCTGAGCAGCAGTAAAACCAGTGGAACCCCCACAATTTGAATAGATTTTTTTTTTTTTTTTTTTTTTTTACTGGCTAGCAAAAAAGTGATTTTATCTTGGCTGGAACGTACCTGGTTTATTTTTTATTATTATTATTTTTTTTTTAGAGAGGGACAGTGAGAGAGAAAGGAAGACAGAGTAAATTTTTATTTAGTTTTTCACCAGACTTTTTGTTGCTTGCACACTTCTTGTGTACGTGCTGGTGCTGGGGTTTGAACCTGCATACTCATGCATGCCAGGCAAGCACAGTAACCACTGAGCCACCGCTCCAGCCCCCATAGTTTATCTTAATATCAAAGAGTCAGACACATGCCAGGGGCCAGTCTGGTTGCAAAGCTTCATATTTGACTGTTTATTGGGAATCCATGCCGGAGAAACCAAGTAGTTATTCAAGGGCAATTTTTTTTTTTTTTTTAAGAGAGAGAAACAGGGGGCTGGAGCGGTGGCTCGGCGGTTACGGTGCTTGCCCAGCATGTGCAAGTACACAGGTTCAAACCCCAATACTCACGTATACAACTAAGTGTCAGAGCAGCGAAAGCCATGTGAAAAACTCAATAAAAATTGATTCTCTCTGTCTCTCTCTCTCTCACTGTCCTCCTCGCTTTAAAAGAAAAAATATTTTAAAAAAAGAGAAAGATAATCAATTTTTATTTTAGTTTTTCACGTAGCCTTCATTTCTCTGAGACTCTGTTGTGTATGTGGTGCTGGGGTTCGCATTTGTGTACTTGAGCATGCCAGGCAAACGCCATAACCTACGAGCCACCCCTCCAGCCCCCAAGGGCAATTTTTATGTTGGTTATGGTTCAAGATGTCTGCAGACGTGTCAAACTGAATCCACATGAACAAGAACTAGATAATGTTGAAAAAATGAAAATTATGATGAAAATTTATCAAGGGCTAAACAACTATATTTCTGTTTCTTAACCTTTGGTATAATTGAAAACTACAATTATCCTAATCCTATTTTGTAAGGATAATCAATTTGTTGTACATTCTTCCAGATTCTTTGAATGTAATTAGTGATATACATATTCACACATCTACCCATATGTATTGTAGATAATCACACACACATGATAGGTATGTGAAGAATATTGTTTTTGGCAAATAAAATATTTGTTTTTCCAATTTACAGGTATAAAGAAAGTTCTGCAGAGACACAGATTGTCAGGAAATTGCCACATGGTTACATTTCAACTTGAATTTCAGGTTGTGGAGATTCAGGTAAACTGAGGAGCTTATTGTGATTACAGAGATGATTATAACATAAATGATTTCCACACCCCAGCCTCCAGCAGTAGCTGTGATAAGGAGGAGTTCACAGGCCAAGGTTCCTTTTCATCACATTTGTACCATTAAAAAAAAAAATTTAAATATCAACACATCAGTAACTGGTAAAGTTATTATTATGGCCACAGGTGCTTTATCATAGGGCAGGGATAGTACGATGCTTCTGGGCTCCCAGTATAAGCCCCTGAGATTGTGGGAACAGTCCTAGGTCATATTATCAGTTTTTTAGTGCTGCTTAATAAATTTCTCCAGCATTTGCGTATTGAAACAACAACAACAAAATGCTATCTTCTTCATTTTCATTGAGTCAGGAAGTTGGGAGCAGCCTCGTTGGGTGTCCTGGCTGTGGGCCTCATGAGGTGGTCATCTGGGACCACAGCCATCTGAAGGCTGCTTGGGGCTGGATGATTCTGCAAATTATGCTGGATTGCTAAGACACAACACAGGGAAGGAAATACCTTTTGCTAAAATATAGAAAACAGTGAAAAGACACAATGGTAATAGATAGCCCTATTGGCCAGGGTTGGGCAGAATGCGCTCTGACGCCGTCAGAGGTTGACTCTAAGAGGAGCATGATCCAGGCATAATTTTGAGAACTGACCAAGGCTCAAGCACATGCTTTGGTAGCAGAAAGCATTTTTAACCAGTTGGTTTGACCAGCTGGGCTTATAGAGAATGTGTACAAAGAAGAGGAACAGAACAAGAAAGACAGGTAGGCTGCTAAATTCACCACATCAATAAAGTGGGTGTAGAGTAATTGTTACAGTCAAGTCCTGTGGACAAGGTGCCTTCATGTACCCACAGTCAGGTGTCCTCAGCCACAACAATAGCCCCAAGTAGTACCTTTTTTTTTTTTTTTTCTTTTTAAATAGGACAGGAGTCAGTCAGGGAGTTAGGAACCTGTCTCCTTAGGTGTTAGATAGCCATCTGCTTACTAAGTCAAAGGACAGGGTCCAGGTATCTGGGCTTAGAAGTTTTGCTTCTCTTTGGAATCGACGTACCCAGTTGCTGTCATTGGCCTGGGCAGGCTGAGGAGAGGCTGGGGAATATCCAGGCCCCTCATCTGATGGCAGAGCTTCCAGTTTGCATTCACCGAAATATCAACCTTCAATTACTGCCAAGCTGACCAAGAAAATGCAATGTGACATTCCCAGTGGGGCATTCCCAGGGCTTGTTGAGCAAAATGCAACACATAGTTCAGCATTTTCGTGTTTCAAGTGCATAGCTGGCAAGTGGCCTTCAGTGAATTGTGTTCCCAGTTGGCACCAAACTTGAGGCTATCCAGGGTCACCAAGGCGATATCATTGTTTTGCATGACTACAAAGATTATCTTTTGAAGCTTGAAATGGAGCGTGAACCCAAGTGGATTGATATCAGTTGGGTTGGACAGTCTTTTCCTTTGGGTGATTCAGGGATTCCTGAATGTTTTTGGATTGTTGATAGTTGTAGTCTGAGCAACAGTTCCCCACGCCTCCCAGCGCTGGGAATTGAACACAGGAGTTTGCACATGGTAGGCAAGGAATCTACCACTGAGTAACAACCTTAGCTATTTTGAGTTTTTTTTTTTTTTTTTTGAGACCAGTCTCATCGAATTGCCCAGGCTGGCCTAGAACTTGGAATCCTCCTGCTTCAGCCTCCTAAGTAGGTGGGATTATAGGCATGCACCACTATACCCTGCTCAACTGTATCTACTTTCTTTGTGGCTGATGTGATTCTGGCCTCAGAGTGTGATGTACCAGTTGTTCTCCTGCATGCTAGTGTCCATCAGTGAGCTAGACCTGGAATCTATGGCAGATTGGCAGAGTTTTAAACCTGATGTCTGGTTCCCTCTCTGATAATTGCTATATTCTAATATATACATTGTCCAGGACAACAACTTGGGGGGATTCTAGCGAATTTGGGGGTCTTGCAGGATTTTTCTGGTATGGTTGTTTATCTGTTTCACAGTTACTTCATGGATTATCTGGAGAGAAGTAAGACCGTGGGGAAACTTAGTTTTGTCCTTGGGCAACTTATCCACAAATCCAACTGAAAAGAGTAAGACTGTACTTTCCCAGATAGGTTGTGCCCAAAGATTGGTTGGTGTGCTCATTAGTGGGGCTATGACCTGAGTTGACATAGACTGTAATATTTTAACTTCATTTTGTTTATTTTTTTTTTTTTTAGTATTGGAGATTGAACCCAGGAGCACTGTACAACTGAGCTAAATTCTCAGCCCTTTTTATTTTGAGAGTTTTCGCTAAATTTCTGAGGGTCTCCCTAAGTTATTGAGGTTGACCTTGAAATCCTCCTGTATCAGCTTCCCAAGTTTCTGGGATTACAAATGTGCACCACTGCACCCTGCTTAACTTTACTTTGTTTAAATCACATACTTCTGTCATGCTAAGCCAATGAAATCTGGGGAAAGAAAGAATATGTATTGGGGCTAGCTAGCATTTTCTGCCCTATATTCTTTAAAGGATGTAAATGGAAAAATCTGAGAGGAAGTGTTGATCCTGTTTGAAGGACAGAACACAGGAATCGCTGACTCTTTAAAGAAACGTGAATTGTTGTTGTTCACATTTTAAAGTATGCAGGAGTTTTGGGATTGCTTGGTTTTTACTAATAGAAAAAGCATGTTCTCCCTGGCCGTATTGAGTGCTCCTTCTCTCTGAGCCTGTTTAATTTTATTCTTCTTCTTGACAACTTGACTAGTAAGATGTTGGAAGCAATTGCAAGTAAGTGTGGAATCAGCAGGGCTTTAAGGGTCGATTGTGTAGGAGTTGCCAAGAGTGCTTGTTTGCAAAGGAAAGTAGCAAAGGACTTTCTTGTTTATTGCTTAGAATTCTGATGAGAATTTTTTTTTTTTTTTTTTTTTTTTTTTTGGTGGTACTGGGGATTGAACTCAGAGGTGCTCTTCCACTCAGCTATATCCTTATTTTGGGACAGGGTCTCACTAAATTGTCCAGGCTGGCCTTGAAATTTCAATCCTCCTGCCTTAGCTTCCCAAGTAGCTGAGATCACAGGTGTATAGCAATGCATCTGGCTGAGAATTGTTTAAGTTTCTACTATTTAATGGTAAATCCTACCACATTCTAGGCCTATTTGTGTAAGTATACTTTTAGAAATACATCTCTAGTAGAATTGCTCAAAGAAAATATACATGTTGTGTTGACCTCCTTCTAAAATTTACAGTTTACATATTGAGTACTTTTTTTTATTTTTTGTGGTGTTGGGAATCAAACATGGGTATGTGAGGCAAACAGTGTACCATCGAGCCACATCCCCAGTCCAATATTGAGCACATTTTTATTGTTAAGACTGACAGGAAAAAAGGTGAAGACACAGTGACCTTCTGTCTTCTTATTGTCTGGAATCAAACCTTCCACTAGAGGGAGATGTTTAGCCGTCAGAACATTAAAAAGTAAATACCAACTCATTTTTCAGAATATCATAAATATTTTTCCAAAATAGAAATCGTATTAACATTCCAACCAATACATAAAATGATATGGATAAAATATGTTAGAACCAAAAGTGACCTCATAGATTTTCTAGGTCTACCCCTTATTTTATGGGAAAATCTATGCAGAGAGTATCTGTGTTGGCACAGCTATTTTGGAACAAAACTCTTCTTCAGATTTTCCATCTGGTGTTATCAGTGCTATAATTTTTCTAGTGTGTTGGGAAACCATGAGAATTAGTGTGACTTCCATAGTCTATATAACATAAGAAGTGAGATGTTTTTGAGTTTGTATGAAAAGTGGCCAATTATGTTTGCCAAATTTGTCTCCTTGAAACTCAGTGAAAGGAGCACAATGATTCTTAAGAAGTGGACATTTTTAAGTGAAGCGAATACAATCCCGTTGTCTCAGGCTCTAGAGAAAATCTTCTGGTTGTTAAGACATTTGAACCGAAACACTGAACTCTCAATACAGAGTGCTGTTTGAGAGGTCTATAAATTTTGCAAAGTTAAATGGACTATTTTCATAAAGCTCTCTACCCACAATTCTTAAGTTGTGGCGAAGAATGAGAATTATGGACCTAAAAAGTCCACAGTGGAAAAGAACAAGTTGCTGAGACCCATGTGGAGACTTTGAGGTCACGTTGTTTTTAAGGTCCTCAAACAACCTGCTTAGCAGTAGTATCACAGGCAGGAGAAAGATGGAAAAGCAGTATTTCAAAATTAGCTTTCCAGCAGCTGAACAGAATCTGTAACCTACCAAAGGAGGAAAACAAAAAGAGGGCCAGCGAATCCCAGACTTTGTGTTGACAGGTGACTTTCCTGTCCTAATGGATGATAGGCCATAATCTAAAATGCACCCCACATACTTGAGATAAGACAGGTCTCTGAGATTTTTGTCTTCCTCGCTTCCTTTTATTTATTTATTTATTTTTGGTAACTGCTGTACTAAGATATAGTTTCATATCGTAAACTTGTCCATTGGAAGGGTACAATTCAGTAGTTTTGGTATACCCACAGCGTTGTACAGTCACTATCACAGTCAATTTTAGGACATTTTCATCTGCTGAAAAAGAAGCCTCATATGCTTTAACTGTTATCCTTTTATCTCCCCTATTTTAGTCCTAAGCAATTGCTAATCTATTTTCTTTCTATGGATTTCCTTATTTTGAGCACTTCATATAAATTGAATCATATAATAAGTGGTTTTGAGTCTGACTTCTTCCATTTAGCATGTTTAGAGGTTCATTCATGTTGTTGCATGTGTGCATACCTTTTTTGGTTGAATAATATTCCATTGTATGGATGTACCACATTTTGTTTGTTCTGTCAGTTGATGGGATGGTTATTTTCACTTTCTGGTTGTTATGAATAATGCTGCTGTGAACACTGGTGTAAGTTTTTGTGAACATATTTCCTTTTTTTTAATTCATTCAAGATAATCTTACATATTGGAGGGAATCGTTACACATTCATGAACACATGGATATTGACAGAGCAGTGCTGTGAACATGTTTCTTGTGTTTATATATAGGAATGGAATTCCTGGATAAATGGTGCTAGTAGATGATGACTAACGGTGTTGAACACCTTTTCCTGTCCCTACGGGCCACTTGTATATCATCTGTAGATGAATGTCTTTGCACAATTTATAATTTTTTTTTATGAGTGGTTAAAAAAGCCTCAGGGATTTGTTTTGGTTAGGTATGGGGGTAGATGCCACAGACAGCTGCTCCCAGCAATTCCACTGTACCCTCAAGCAGATGGAAAACTGTACGAAGATCAGAAATCATCAATATTCTTTCACTAGCAGCTCAAAGTTAGGAAACATGTCAGGTAGTGTCTACTCACTCTAGTTTTAGGAAATAGCTGAAATTTCTAGATTTACTTCCAGAAGAAACAAATAGGAGCCACAGACGTCAAAGCACAAAGATGGTACAGCATTCTTTAATTGTCAAAATTGGACAAAGTGACCTAAAATCTATAATCATGGCAAAATAATGTCATAAAAGGAAAGGAAATTAATAGGAGAATGGATAAATTTACTTAATTTTGCAGATCAAAATAACAATTTATGTAGCAGTTTTTGTCATTAGGTACAGAATTGTTTCTGACTTTTGTGGTAAGTAGCATCATTAAGAATATCTCTATTCATAAGTCTGTCTTCATTCTTATTACCATTGTGTATATTCTTAGAAGTCAAATTAGTGGGACAGGGAGAACAGATACTTTCGGTTTTTCATTGTCACAATGATTTTAGAAGGGTTACACCAATTTATGTTCCCACTTTGTATGTTTATCAGCAGTGTTAAATCTTTGCTGACAGCTTAAAATGTTTTGTTTTAATTTACATTTCTCTTTCTAAGGAGATCAAACGTTTTGTACAGGTGAGATGTTTCTCACCACTGAGCGTTTAGCTCTTGGCCTATACCTTTTTCTTTTCAGCTTTCTCTTTGTCATGCTTATGGTAAACGTTTTCCTCAGTATATTGCTTCTTTCTTATTATAAAATAATTTCTTTTCTTTTTTTTTTTTTTTAAGAGAGAAGGACAGTGAGAGAGACAGAGAGAATCAATTTTTATTGAGTTTTTCACATGGCTTTCGTTGCTCTGACACTTAGTTGTGTACGTGGGTGCTGGGGTTTGAACCCATGTACTTGCACATGCCAGGCAAGTGCTGTAACCGCTGAGCCACCACTCCAGCCCCATAAAATAATTTCTTTACTTAGATATATTTAGCTTTTATGTGATCATATGTACTATTTTTTTTTTCCTATGGTTTGCTTAGAAAGTTTTTCCTGATTCAGTAATAGGTAAAATGTTTGTTTCTCCCCAGTGTTTTGTGTTTTCAATGTTTATGTAATTTATTTGGAATTCATTTCAGTTTTTGGTATGGAGTAAGATCTGATTTTATTCTTTTAATGAACAATTTTTAGTATCATTTCTTGATTATGCTTTCCTGTTTGATGAAATTTCATTTAACGTAATTTAAAAGTATTTTTATCTTGTTATTTTAATAAAACAATGGAAAAATGATATGTATATTTTTTATCTTTTAGACGAAGGAGAATTTATCTTCTGCTGTTACTGACCTCAGTATAATAATGGAACCCACAGAACATTCAGAATTAAGTGAATTTGTGTCTAGGTAAGCAATTTTGCAAATTTACCATTTTATGGACCATTTTCACACGACAGTTTTAAAACTCTTTTCTTAGTAAATGCATCTTCTCTGAAAGTATAACACAATTACTGTGGCCTATATTTAAACATGTATTACTGCTGTGAATCTTCTATTCAGTACACATTTATTATATGTTCACTATGCTGCGCATTTAAATTAAAATGTGAGCAAAAAACAGATATAATTCTTTTTTTTTCCCCTAAAGTTTTGAAACCCTCTAGCTCTTTTTTTTTTTTTTAAAGAAAAAGAGAGGGAGAAAGTGAGAGAGAGTGAAAGAGAGAATCAATTTTATTTATTCATCTGGTTTTTGTTTCTCTGATACTTAGTTGTGTATGTGGTGCTGGGGTTCAAACCTGGGTCCTCATGCATGCCAGGCAAGCACTCCAACTGCTGAGCCACTGCTCCAGCCCCCAGATATAATTCTTGATCCTCGTAGAATTTATAACCTAGTGGAGATGTCAGATATTAACTAAATAATTATATAACTATATCTGAAAGTATGGTATGTGACAAGCTAGAAAGAGAGCTGCAGATACTGTTGAATTATATCAGGAATTTGACTTGTCACGGAAAACATGAAATCCTTTCCTGAAGCTTGAGTTGACATCTGAAAAATAAATAGGCCTTAACAAACAAAGAGGTCCTTGACAAATGAATAGAAAGAAAACCAGGAATGTGTTGTGTCATGTAGACCATGTTTCCAGACCATGCTTTGGAAGTAGCTTCTGCAATTTGAAAATTACAAAAGGAAGACTAGTAGGATCTCTGTCACTGGTAGTAAATATTTAACTTCAGACATTTGAGTAATTCTCCTAGATTGGTATTTTAGAAAACGTGCTTACCATAGGTCAAAGACCTGGACTTTAGTGTCCAGATCTTATATACGATGTTGTCTAAGTTTCATCTTTGTCACATTATTACATCATTTAAAAATACTTTATTTTTTTGTGGTACTGGAATTGAATACAGGGATGCTCTACCCCTGAGCTAATCCCTCAGCCCTTTTTATTTTTTGAGACAGGGTCTTGCTAAGTGTCCGAGGCTGACCTTGAACTTGTGATCTTCCTGCCTCAGCCTCTTGAGTTGTTGGGATTGCAGGTATTAAATACTGTGTGTGTGTGTGTGTGTGTGTGTGTGTGTGTGTGTATGTGTATGCACATTTTTTTTTTTTAAGAAAGAGGGACAGAGAGAGAGAGAAGCAATTTTTATTTAGTTTTTTCTCATGTGGCTTTCGTTCCTCTGACACCATGTTGTGTACATGGTGTTGGGGTTTGAACTTGCGTACTTGTGCATGCCAGGTAAGTGCTGTAACCGCCAAGCCACCGCTCCAGCCCCCTATATATATATTTTTTTTAATCAGAGCATTATAGTTATACATAGTAGTTGGGTTCATCCTGACAAATTCATACGTTCATGGAATTCGATTTCAGTTAGTGTCCGCCACCCACCCTCATTCTTTTTCTACTAATCTTCCTTTCATGTATCTGTTTTTAAATACTGTATTCTCCAAGATTAATTTACTTTTAATTTTCCATTATAGACTTGTCAGACTGAGGATTGATGTCTTTAATTCTTGGAAAATTCTTAGTCATTACTTCATTGACTTTCACTTCTATCTTGATTATCACTTATCCCAATTTGCCTTCACATTAAATGCTAAACATTTGCTGTATAAATGGCTGTACTTCCAGCTCTTTTGGAGGCGAAGGCAGGAAGATTACAAGTTTGAGACCAGCATGGGCAATTTGGTAAGACCCTGATTGAAATAAAAAATAAAAAGAGCTGGAGATGTGGCTCAGTGGTAGAGCACTTGCCTGGCATGTGCAAGGCCCTGGGTTCAGTCTCCTGCACTGCAAAAAAAAAACAAAAAAAAAAACCTAACAATAACAAAAAAAAAATAGTATACTTTTTATTTCTCTCAATCATTGTGCTGCTATTGTTATATATGATGAGTGTCTTAATGAATTATATGATTTTTGCTTTAGACTTTTTTTTTTTTTAAGAGAGAGGGAGAGTGAGATATAGAGTTGATTTTATTTAGATTTTCATCTGGGTTTTTGTTTGTTTGTTTCTCCGACACACAGCTCTGTGTGTGGTGCTGGGGTTCAAACCCAGGTTCTCACGTATGCCAGGCAAGTGCTTTACCTCTGAGCCACCTAGACAGTTATTGTTTTTTTCTTTTAAACATTTTTAAAAGTCTTATTTTAATTTGTGGTGCATTGCAGTTATACACAATATAGGGATTCATCATGCCGTATTTGTACAGGCATATGACATAATTGGATCAGTCTCTTTCCGCGGTACCTTCCTTTTCTCTCCGTTTTTCCATCCTTTTCTTCTTTATCTTCTACTTTCTCACTTTTCAAGGTTACATTATATCTCCTATTGAAGAATATCTAGCATTTGTGTTGTCTTCCACCATTGTGCTTTCTTGGTTGTGTAGTCTTAGAGCATGAATGTACAATCAATATTTGCTCTAAATCCTGTTCTTGAAGTCTCCTAGGCAGCTTTTGGTTTGATAAAGTTTGAATTTTAATTGATTCTTCTGCATACAAATTTCCCCCTCCTGACTTTAAACATTTTTTTTCCAGTCTTGAAATTTAAGGACAACTTGATTGGATATAAAATCTTTTGGTCACAGTCTTTACTTGAGTTTCATGAAAATTTTGTTCCATGGTTGGCAGAAGTTGAGAAGTCTGACTTCAAATTTACCTTAAAATACCAAGGGTGGTGGAAAAGTTTTCAGTTTGATCAAGTTATGTCTCAGATGTAAGCATTTCAGTCAGGACTCCCAGATCCAAGTGGAGACCTTTTAATATGAAGATTTAGATCTTTTATTTCTTGGATGACAGGTATAAATATATTTTGATTTTTTTCTTTCTCAGAGACTCCAATTATTTATGTTGAAATATTTTTGCTCTCTCCTATCTTAACCATCTTTAAGTATATTTTTAAGAATGCTTTTTTAAAATATAATTTTTGTTTGCTTGAGCATTCTGTAGCTTTCCTGCCAGTCTTTTATTAGATTTTTATTTAAATTATTCTTTCTTGGGCATCTTATAATTTAGTTTTCATATCTAAGATGATCTGATCTTTTTCAATTTAATTATTCCTTCACATCCATTTTTTTGTTATTCATTTCTATCTTCACGTTTTAAATTTCTAATTTGGTTGTTTTTACATATAAATCATGTTTAAGGATGCTTATTCTAGTTTAAGGTATTGTATTACAGTTTTCTTTAACTTTGTGGTTGAATTCAAGGGAGAATTTTTATCAGATGATTAGTTTAGATGTCATTTTTAAAAAATTTTATTGAGTTGTGTTGTTGCACAATCGTTAATACATATGTTGTAGCAATATGATATGCCCCTGATCCTAATCCAGAATCAACCCCACAGTCTCTTGATTCTTCTATATTTCCCCCGATAATAGATACAAATATGTCCCCGTGTGTGTGTGTGTTTGTGTGTGTGTGTATGCTTGTGCATTTTCCAGAATTAAATGATTGCATAAGTATTATTTGATTTCTCAGGGGAATAAAGAGTAAACTGCATTGATTCCCCGTTAGATCCCTCCTTATCATCCTTCCCTCTTTCCTCCCTCCCGCCGTTTCCCTCCCATCCCACACATCTATGGTTCCCCTAGATTATGTGTTGCTTCAGCTTTGGTGAGTCTAGTACATGTGCCTGACATTTCATCCAAGCCTGGGTTTTGCTCTAGACTCCACAAATGAGGGAGAACGTTTCTTGAGTCCTTGGGTTTGGCTAATTTCACTCAGCAAATATTCTTCCGTTGCCATACATTTATGTACAAAGGCCATAATATCGTTGTTTCTAAAGCTGAGTATAACTCCATTTTATACATATATCACAGGTTTTGGATCCATTCATCCAGTAATAGGCATCTGGGTTGATTCCATAATTTAGCTATTATAAATTGAGCTGCTATGATGTTTATATGTAATACATATATTTTGCTGTGTCACTGAAATGTGCTAATTCTAGCTCTTCTGGGAAAATATCCAGGAGAGGAATAGCGGGGTTGTATGGTGGATCCGTTCCTAATATTTTGAGGAGTCTCCACACTGCTTTCCAGAGCAGCTGTACCAGTCTGCAGTTCTACCAACAGTGTGCTAGTGTTCCTATCTCCCCACAACCCCTCCAGCATCTATTATAGTTTATATTCTTCATCTTTGCCAATGTGATTGGAGTAAGGTGAAATCTTAATGTAGTTTTCATTTGCATTTCTCTGATTACTAGTGATTTTGAACATTTTATCATGTATTTGACTTGCTCGATTTCCTTTGTTGAGAAGTTTCTGTTTAGCTCTCTGGTCCATTTGTTGTTTGTGTTTTTGATATTAAGTTTTTTGAGTGCTTTGTAAATTTTGGGTACTAGTCCCCTGGTGGAGGAATTACAGGCCATGATTATCTCCCATTCTGTATGTTCTCTTTTGACAATTTTGACCAATTCCTTTCCTGAGCAAAAGCTTTTTAGTTTAAGGGCATCCCACTCATTGATTCTTGACTTTAATTCTTTTGCTTTGGGAGTCTTGTTGAAAAAAGTCATTGTCTGTTTCCATATGCTGGAGTGTTGCTCCTGATTTTTCTTCTTGCAATTGTGTAGTAGCTGGTTTAATTTCTAGTTCCTTGATCCCTTTCGATTTGATTTTTGTACAAGGTGAGAGATAAGGATCTAATTTCAATTTTTTGCAAGTGGCTGTCCAGTTTGTCCTGCTCCATTTGTTGAAAAGACTGACATTCCTCTACTTATATTTGACCCCCTTTGTCAAATATCAGATGTTGAATGATTTGTGGGTTTGTCTCAGAGTCTTCTATTCCATTGGTCTCATTCCTAATATGATACCATTACTATGCTGTTTTTTTTTACTACAGCTCTGTAGTATAGTTGTAGATCTGGTATTGTGAAACTGTGTGTTTCATCTTTCTTCCTTACTAATACTTTGGTTATTCTGGGTTTCTTTCTTTCTTTTTTCCTCTGATAGAGGGACAGTGAGAAAGAGAGAGAGAGAGAGAGAAAGAGAACCAATTTTATCTAGTTTCTCATTTGTCCTTCCCTGCTCAGAGACTTCATTTTGTACGTGGTGCTGGGGTTCGAACTTGCGTGTCTGCACATGCCAGGCAGGCGCTGTAAGTGCTGAGCCACCGCTCCAGGGCCTATTCTGGGTTTCTTGTTGTTCCAAATGAATTTGAGAATTGCCATTTCTATATCTGTAAAGAATGACATTGGTATCTTGATGGTGATTGCATTGAATGTGTATAGCACTTTTGGCAGAATGGCCATTTTTAATTATATTGATTCTGCCTAACTGGGAACATGGCATGTCTTGCCATCTTTTCAGGTCTTTTTCAGTTTCTTTCTTCAGTATTCAGTAATTTTCATTGTAGAGGTCTTTTACTTGTTAGATTAACTCCCAAGTATTTTATTTTTCTGAGGATATAGTGAATGGGGCCAATTTCCTGATTTCTTCTTCTGCCATATTATTGTTAGCATATAGGAAAGCTGTTGATTTATTAGTGTTGATGTTGTAGCCTGCCATTTTGCTAAATGTTTATAAGTTCAAGTAATTTTCTGGTGGAGTTTTTTGAATCTTCCAGATATAGGATCATGCCATCAGCAAAAAGGGATAGTTTGACTTCCTCTTGTGCTATTCTTTTTTTTTCTTCTTCTTCTTGTGCTATTCTTATCCCTTTGATTTCCTTCTCTTGCCTGATTGCTCCAGCTATAGTCTCGAGGACTATATTAAATAAAAATGATGAGAGCGAGCAGCCTTGTCTTGTTCCTGAGTTTAGTGGGAATGCTTTCAGGTTTTCTCCATTTAGTATTATCCCAGTTGAGTGTTTTTCGTATATGGCCTTTATGTAGTGAAGTTCCTTTGACTCCTATCTTCTCCAGAGGTTTGATCATAAATGGGTGCTGGTTTTTAATCAAAGGCCTTTTCTGCATCAATTGAGATGATCATATGGTTTTTGTGATTTATTCTGTTTAAATGATGAATCATATTTATTAATTTGTGTATGTTGAACCAGCTTTGCATCCCTGGAATGAAACTCACTTAATCATGATGAATTACCTTTTTTTTTTTTTTTTTTTTTGGAATGTGGTTTGCTAGAACTTTATTTTTGTGTCTGCATTCATCAGGGATATTGGCATGTAGTTTTCTTTTATTGATGTGTCTTTGTTTGGTTTTGGTATCAGAGTTATGGTTGCTTTGTAAAAAGTGGGATGGCTCCCTTCTTTTTAATTTCTTTGAATATCTTAATAAGGAGAGGTGTTAGCTTCTCTTCATAGGTGTGGTAAAATTAAGTGGGAATCCATCAAGTCCTGGGGTTTTCTTCTTTGGAAAGCTTTTAATTACTATATTTCAGTGCCTGTTATTGGGCTGCATAGGCTTTCAATATCATCATGTGTCAATTTGGGAATGTTGTATGTGTCTAGTAATTTGTCCATGTTTTCCAGATTATGTGATTTAGAGGCATATGGTTTTTCAAAATAGGTTCTGATAATCCTTTGGAGTTCCATGGCATCAGTGGTTGATAGCTCCCTTTTCATTGGTGATTTTGTTGATTTGCTTCATTTCTCTCCTACTGTCAGTGAGATTGACTAGGGACTGGTCAATTTTATTTAATTTTTCAAAGAACCAGCTCTTGGTTTTATTTATTCTTTTTTTTTTGTTTTCAATTTCATTGATTTCACCTCTGATCTTGATTATATCCTGCCTTTACTGACTTTGAGATTAGATTGTTCCTCCTTTTATAGGGATTTGAGGTCAAGTATAAGCTTATTTGTTAGGGTCTTCTCTTGATTTTTGAGGAGCTTCTTAAGAATGCTTTCTGGGGTTGAAGTGGTAGCTTAGCAGTTGGAGTGCTTGCCTGCATATGCAAGGACCCGGGTTCATACTCCAGCACCATATACAGAACTAAGTGTCAGAGAAACAAAGCTCAATGAAAAAGTATAGTTGATTCTTTTCTTTCTTTCTTCCCCCCCTCTCTTTCTATTAACAAGAGAGGTACAGTGAGAGAGAGAGAGAGATAAAGAAATAATTTTTATTTAGTTTTTCACGTGGACTTCATTGCTCTGAGACTTCATTGTGTACGTGGTGCTGGGGTTCAAACTTGTGTACTCATGCATGCTGGGCAAGCGCTGTAACTGCTGAGCCACAGCTCCAGCTCCTTTCTCCCTCTCTTAAAAAAAAAAAAATGCATTCATGCTGTCCCAGAGGTTTCCATATGTTGTGTCTTTATTCTCATTTGCTTCCATGAATTTCATGATTTCTGTTCTCATGTCTTCTTGGATCCATTTTTCATTTACTAGAGTATTATTCAATTTCTATATATATATATTTTTTGTGTGTGTGTGTGTGCATGTGTTATAAGTTCATGGAGTCATAGTCTGATAGGATACATGGGATAATTTCTACTGTTTTATATTTGTTGAGATTTCCTTTGTGAACTAGAATATGATCAATTTTAGAGAAGGATCCATGCAGTGCTGAGAAGGGGAACTCAGCCAATTTGGGGTTGAATGTTCTACAGATATCTATTAAGTTCATTTGGTTTATGGAGTTCTTTGTGCTGGAGATCTCTTTATTGTTTTGTTTTTTTTTGTTGTTGTTGTTGTTTTGATGATCTGTGTAATGATGATGGAGGAGTATTAACGTCTCCTGGTATTATTGTGTTGGGGGGTCTATAAGTGGTTTTATGTTCTGGAGCTTTTTTTTTTTCACATAGTTAGGAGCATTGGTATTTGGAGCATAGATATTTACTATGGTTATATCTTCCTGATAGGTTGTTCCCCCTGCAATGATGTAGTGGGCCTTCTTTATCTCTTCTGATTATTTTATGGTTGAAATCTACTTTGTTGGATAGAAGTCTTGTAACACCAGCTTGTGTTCTTGGACCATAAGCCTGGTAGATTTTTTTTCCATCTTTTTATCCTCAATCTGTGGATGTCTTTGACTGTAAGATGGGTCTCCTGTAAATAGCATATTGTTGGTTTTATTTATTTATTTAAGAGAGAGAGAGAGAGAGAATTTTATTTAGTTTTTTTGCATGGCTTTCGTTGCCTGACACTTACTTTTGTATGTGGTGCTGGGGTTTGAACCCACATACTCAGACATGCCAGACAAGTGCCATAACCATTGAGCCAGTGCTCCAGCCCTGGATTTTATTTTTTATTACAATCTGCTAATCCGTCTTTTGATTGATGCATTGAGTCTAGTAACATTTTCAGTATTAGGATAGTTATGTGGTGGTGGTTCATAGTCATTGTATTTTATTAGTGAGTTCTGTGCTTAGTTGTATTTTTGATAGTGTGTACTTTTATTGTATTTCCTCTGTGGGTTTTGAGGATTGATTGCCTGTTCCTCTATCTGGAGTTTATCCTTTTTTTTTTTTTTTTTAAAGAAAGAAGGACAGTGAAAGAGAGACAGAGAGAATTAATTTTTATTTAGTTTTTCACATGGCTTTCATTGCTCTGACAGTTGTGTACATGGTGCTGGGGTTTGAACCCGTGTACTTGTGCATGCTGGGCAAGCGCTGTAACTGCTGAGTCACCACTCCAGCACCTGGAGTTTATCTTTGAGAAATATTTGTAATGCTGGTTTTCTGTTCATGAATGCTGCAAGTTTGATCTTATCATGAAATGTTCTTATGTCCCCTTTGAATTTGAAGGTGAGTTTTGCTGGGTATAGCATTCTCAGATTCAGGTTGTAGTTGTTCAGAGATTAAAATATCCTTTCAGGATCTTCTTTCTTCTAGGCTCTGAGGTGATCCTTCTTCGTTTGCCTCTGGATGTGATTTGCCTTTTCTCTCTTGCAGCTTTTTTATGTTCTTTTGTTGATTTCCCTGTTACACATTTTGAATATGATGTTTCTCAGTGAGCGTCTCTTTTGATTAGTCTTATTGGATGTCCTGTAAGTTTCCGAGATAAGCATATCTCACTGTATTTTAATATGGAAAAAATTTCTTTGTTTTGTTGAGAATGTTCTTTACGCTATTCATTTGTGTTTCGTTTTCTTCTTGTATCCTGATTACTCTTAGATTTGTTTTTTTCTGATTTCATCCCAAACATTTTGAAAATTCCTTCATGCTTTGTGAGTTTTTGTGGTTTTTTTTGTTGTTTTTTTTGTCATCCATGTGCTCAAGCTTATTCAGCCTGTCCTCATTGTCAGAAGTTCTTTTTTCAAGAACTGAGGTTGTTTTCTGTAGAGGTTAGTCCATTATTAAAATCTTGCATCATTGTTCTGATGTGTTTGAATGTTTTGGCTCTGTTACCTCCTTTTTCAGTATTTCTATTTCTTTGATAATAGTTTTTCATCTCGAGGGTTTTCACTTACTCCCTTCATTAAATCTTATTTTAGTTCTTTGTTCCTTTCAGTAATCAGATTGTTGATAATTATATCTAGATTTTCATCCCGCTCCTGTCTGTGGGCTCCTTAGTAGGGGAGTTGTGGGTTTGAGGTGAACCTTGTCTGGTTTGATTCATTTTTGAAGAGTTTCTTCTGGATCTTTGAATTAAGGTTCCCTTTGCGGGAGCAAGGCAGGTCTTCAGGTTCTTCTCCTTGCAGATCAAAGGGTTGGGTCAGACTCAACCCCTCTGATGACCACATTCTTCCAGAAAGCTGTTTCTGCCTGGAGCTTTGCTTTGCTGCTGGGGTCTAGGCTTCAGGGCCCCAATCTATAATCTGTTGTGGGGGTAGCGTCACCAGCTGGATTGTTGTACATTGGTGGTGGGGTGGGGTGCCTTGCTATTTCCAGGGTCATGGAAGATTGGGGTGGGCTGGAATGGGTCTGCCTGTGTGCCGCCATGGAACCTGAGATCCATGGTGGCAGGGATGGGTCCAATATATCTTGACCTCATGGATATGTGATGGGGCTTAGTGGCTCCAGGTAGGGTTCCTTGGAGTCACCTGGGCTCCTGGCCTGGGATCAGAGTTCTGGGCCTATGGCAGGTGGGTGGGGTGGCTCTGGGTTGGGGGAAGCTTCTTCTTGGGACTGTCCTGGGTGTGTGCTGGACTGAGACCCTACACATTTTTTTATGCTAAAAATTTTACATTATTGTGTATTCTGTTGATAAATACATTTTAAAAAATTGGTTCACCATCTTCTTACATAATGAAGGGATTTGTTGGTTCATAGTCATACATATATGTGTATTGATAGAGTTGCTTAAACATAATCCATGTCCAGGATCTTACCCCTCCCTTCCCCTACTCCCTGATCTCCTGACTCCTCTGTGGTTCCCCCCAAGTTACAGATATAAATGACTATATATATAATTTAAGCATTGAAATTACTAGATTTATACCCCTGCATGGGTATGCATATGGGGTTCTCTTGGGAGTCAACTGTACTGTACACTATTGAACACCACCCTTATCCCCCTTCTCCTCTCTCCCTTTCTCCTCCCCTCCTCCTTCATAGCTATCGTCCCCACAGTTTATGTGTTACTTTAAATTTGGTGGGTTTATTAAATAAACTTGACTAACTTTCATCCTATCTTAGGTTTTATTTTAGCTTCCACATGACAGAAAACATTTGACCCTTAAGTCTCTGGTTTTGGCTTGTTTCACTCAGCATGATTTTTTTCCGTTTCTGTCCATTTACCTGCAAAAGTCATGATATCCTTCTTTTTAATAGTTGAGTAGAACTCCATTGTGTATATATATACCACGGTTTTTGGATCCTTTCATCCAATGAAGAACATCTAGGTTTTCATAATTTCACTATTGTAAATTGAGCTGCTATAAACATTGATGTAGCTGTATCTCTGTAATAAACTGATTCTAGATCTTCTGGGAAAATACCCAGGAGTGGGTAGCTGGGTTGAATGGTGGTTTGATCCCTAATTTTGGGGGGAGTCTCTATACTGCTTTCCAGAGTGGCTGTACCAATTTGCAGTCCTACCAACAGTGTGTTAGTGTTTCTTTCTCCCCACAACCCTCCAGCATCTGTTGTTATTCATAGTCTTCATTTTTGCCATTCTGAATGGAGTAAGATGGAATCTGTGTTGTTTTGATTTGCAGTTCTCTGATTGCTAGTGATTTAGAACATTTTCTTGTATATCTTTTGGCTTTTTGAACTTCCTCCATTGAGAAGCTTCTATTTAGTTCCATAGCCCATTTATTGATCGAGTGTTTGTATTTTTGGTTAAGTTTATTGCTTTGTGTATTCTGGATATTAACCCCCTGACAGAGAGGTAGCAGGCCATGATTTCCTCCCATTCTGTCCGTTCTGTCTTGAGACTCTACTACTTCCTTAGCTGTGCAGAAGCTTTTCAGTTTAGTGGCAAATCCAACTCATTAATTCTTGTGCTACAGGATTCTGCACCAATATGTACAGGAGCCTGCACCAATATGGTGGAGTGTTGATCCCGTTTTGCCTTCTAATAATTGTATGGTTGCTGGTTTAATTCCTAGTTCTTTGATCCATTTTGATTTGATGTTGTGCAGGGTGAGAGATAAGGATCTAATTTCAATTTTCTGCTAATAACTGTCCTGTTCATGTAGCACCATTTATTGAACAGGCTGTCTTTCCTCCAAGCTATGTTTTTGCCCCCCTTTGTTGAATATCAAATGGTTAAAGACTTGTGAGTTAGTCTCAGTGTCTTCTATCCTATTCCATTGGTCTTCCTGCCTATTATAATACCAATACCATGCTGTTTTTGTTGCTACAGCTCTATAGTATTATTTCACTTCAGATATTGTGATCCCTCCTATCTCTCTCTCTCTCTCTTTTTTTTGCCTAGTAATACTTTGGCTATTCTGGGTTTCTTATTGTTCCAAATGAATTTGAGAATTGATTTTTCTATATCTGTAAAGAATGACATTGGTATCTTAATGGGGATTGTGTTGAATGTGTACAGTGCTTTCAGCATAATAGCCATTTTAACTATAGTGATTCTGTCTAACGAAGAACTTGGGATGTCTTTCCATCTTCTGGGGTCTTCTTCAATTTCTTACTTCAGTGTTTTCATTGTAGATGTCTTTTACTTATTTTCTTAGATTAATTCCCAAGTATTTTGTTCTTTTTGAGGTTATTTTGAATGGGATGGATTTCCTGAAAGCTGTTAATTTATGGGTTTTAATCTTGCATCCTGCCACTTTGCTGAATTCATTTATAAGCTCTAAAAGTCTTCTTATAGAGTTTTTGTTGTTGTTGTTTTAATTTAGGATTATACAGTTGGCAAGTAGAGATGGTTTTACTTCCTCTTTTCCTATTTGAGCCCCTTTGATTTCCTTCTCTTGTCTGATTGCTCTGGCTAAGGTTTCAAGGACTAAATTGAATAAGAGTGGTGAGCGTGAACAGCCTTGTTTTGTTCCTGAGTTTATTGAGAATGCTTTCAGTTTTTCTCCATTAAGTATGACATTGGCTGTGGGTTTGTCAAAAATGGCCTTGACAAAATTAACCTAAGTTCCTTTGATCCCTATTTTCTCTAGAGTTTTAAGCTTAATTGTTGTTGGATTTTGTCATAGGCCTTTTCTGCATCAATTTAGATGATCATATGGTGTTTGTCTTTAATTCTGTTTAAGTAATGAAGTACATTTATTGGTTTTTGTATGTTGAACCAGCCTTACATGCCTGGAATGAAGCCCACTGGATCTTTTTTATTTGTTTTTGGTGCAGTTTGCTAGGATTTTGTTAAGGGTTTTTGTTTATATGTTCGTCAGGGATATTGGTCTGTAGTTTTCTGGATGTATCTTTGTTAGGTTTTGCTATCAATGTTATGATGGCCTCATGAAAAGTGTTTTGGTGGGTTCCATCCCTTTCAATTTCATGGACTAGCTTACTAAGGAGAGATATTAATTCTTCTGTAAAGGTCTGGTAGAACTCAGTTGAGAATCCATCAGGTCCTGGGCTTTCCTTTTTTGGGAAGGGTTTTGTTTGGTGTTTCACTTTCGCTACCTGACATTGGTCTGTTGAGCTGTTCGGTATCTTCCTGCATTAGTTTGGGAATCTTGAATTTGGCTAGGTTTTTGTCCTTGTTGTCCAGATTCTCCAACTTGGATGAGTATAGTTTTTCAAAATAGTTTCTGATAATTCTCTGGATTTCAGATGAGTCAGTAGTGATGTCTCCATTTCATTTCTGTTTTTGTTGATTTGCTTCATTTTATTCTTTAATGAGGTTGGTAGGGGTCTGTCACTTTTTTTTTTTTAAGAACCAACTTTTTGTCTTGTTGACTCTATTTTTTTGTTTGTTTTTCTCAATTTCATTGATTTCAGCTCTGATCTTGGTTATTTCCTGTCTTCTAGTGGATTTGAAATTGGAGTGTTCTTTTTGTAAAGATTTGAGTTGTTGGATTAGTTTATTTATTTGAGCTCTGTTCTGATTTTTTATTAAAGCACTCAGTGTTATAAATATACCTCTTAAGAATGCTTTCATACTGTCCCAGATGTTGTGATATGTGTGCCTTCATTATCATTCATTTCCAAGAATTTCTTGATTTGTGTTCTCATTTCCTCTATTGTTCTTGTTGTTACTTTCTAGGATCATACTGTTGTAGTGTTCTAGGTATAGGATATATGGGATTATATCAAATTTTTTGTATTTGCTAAGGTTATCTTTGTGGGCTAAGATATGGTCTGTTTTGGAAAAAGGATTCTTGTGCTACTGAAAAGAAGGTAAACTCAGCTGATTTGGGATGGAATATTCTGTAGTTATCTGTTAGGCTGGAGACTTCTTTAATGATTTTTTATTTTGATGGTCTATCTATTGGTGATAAGAGTGTATTAAAGTCCCCCACTATTGTGTTGAGATCTATATGTGGTTTAATGTCATGGAGTAATTTTTTGACATATTTGGGAGTATAGGGGTTTGGTGCATAAATGTTAACTATAGTTACATCTTCTTGATACAGTGTTTCCTTAACTAAGACGTAGTGGCCTTCTTTGTCTCTTCTGACTAATTTTTGGTCAAAATCTACTTTTTTGGATATGAATATTGTGGTACTGGCTTACTTTTTTGTCCTTAAGTTTGGTAGGTTTTTTTCCCCCAACCTTTTCCCTTCAGTCTGTGGCTGTCCTTGGCTGTGAGGTAAGTTTCCTTTAAACAGCATAGTGTTGGATTCTGTCTTTTGTTTGGGGCATTGAGTCCATTCACGTTCAGTGTTAGAGAAGATATTTGATTTTTGGTTCTCTGGCATTGTGACCTTTGCTGTATTTTGTGCTATCTTGGATATCTTTTAGTGAGTTATGATTTTATTGACTTTCCTCTGATTGTGGGCTTTGAGAGTTTTTTGCTTGTTCCTATGTTTGAAGTTTGTGTTTGAGTATTCTCTGTAGATTTGATTTTGTGTTTATGTATGTTGCTAATTTGTTTTTGTCATTGAAAGTTCTTACTTCCCCCATCAAATTTGAAGGTGAGTTGTGCTGGATATAGTATTTTTGGCTGACAATTTGTTTCTTTCAATATTTCAAAAATTTTGATCCATGCTCTCCTCTCCTTTATGGTCTGATTTGAGATATTCACAGTAATCCTTATTGGTTTGCCTCTGAATATGACTTGGTGTTTTTCTCTTACCACTTGTAGTATTCCTTCCTTGCTTTCTCTATTATTCATTTTGAGTGTCAGTTGTCTTGATGAGTCTCATTTGGTTAGATGTATTTAGTGTTCTATAGGGCTTTCCTTTTTTTTTTTTTTTTAAGAGAGAGAGGGACAGTGAGAGAGAGAGAAGAGAGAAGCAATTTTTATTTAGTTTTTCCTGTGACTTTCTTTCCTCTGGCTCTTTGTTGTGTACATGGTGCTGGGGTTTGAACACGCATACTCGTGCATGCAAGGCAAGTGCTGTAACTGCCGAGCCACCACTCCAGCCCCTCTAGATCTAGGCCTCTTGAACATGAATGTCTGGTTCAATTTTGATATGGGGGAAAATATCTTTGATTATCTTGTTGACAAGGTTCTTTATGCCACTCATTTGTTGTTCAGAGTTCTCCCTTACCCCAATCACTCTCGTGGTATTTCTTCTGATTTCATCCCTTACTTCTTAGAAATTCTGTTCATGATCAATAAGTTTTTTTTTCCTATCTTCTGTGCATTCAAGATTACCCAACCTGTCTTTGTTTTATGATATTCTTTCTTTGAGAGTGAAGTTCTATTTTCTACTGAGTTTACTCTAATACTAATATCTTCTATTGAGCTTTTAATTTGGTTGACTGTACCTCATGTATTAGACCCAGTAAAGGTGTAGTAACACATAATCTAGGACAATCATAGATATGTATCGGGAAGGAGGGAGGAGAGGGGAAAGGGAGAATTGGGAGGGATCTAGGGGTAAATCTGATTTAAAAATATATAGATATCATATTGTTATTTTGGATGTATTTTATTTGTACAATAACTAAGTATCTTAATAAAAAATAATTTGGTTGATGTGCTTTTTCAATTCTAAAACCTTTGCTATGACTTTTCAGTGTCTCCTGTTTAATAAAATGGTATTTCAGTTCCTGTAATTGCTCTCTTATTTCCTTCCTTAAATCTTCTTTTAATTCTCTGATCATTTTAGTAATCATCCATGTCCCTAACCATGGAATCCTTGGCTGGGGATTTTTGGGTTTGAGGAGGAGCATTGCTTCTGTTTTTCCTCATTTTCCGTGTCAGAGAGTTCGGCCTGAGATCTCTCACTTTGGGACTTTGTTGATGGGTTGTGGGGTTTTTAATCTCCTCACTTTTTTGGTCTGGTGTACAATGTGAATAGTACAGTTCAACACCTGGTTTCCTATCCTGTGAATTATTATCGATCTTTACAATTTCCTATACCTTATATAAGGGAAAAGAGTAAATATGTGTAGTCAATGCATACAGTAGACGGCTTTGAACTGGTACTTTTTTCCTTGAAAATGTTAATTACCACCTATGAGAGAAGTAGAAGAATTAGCAACTATTTTTTGCCAGATTATAATTGTCAGACTATACCTGGTTTAAAAGCAAACACCCATTTTCAAGTTTGACCTTCACTTCCAGTACCTCCCTACATAAGGAAAAATAGACTTGAAAGCAAACAAGTTGTGATAGGAAGGTAGAGATGAACTTGTGAATTTGAAGCGAGAACAGCCATAGAGTATAAATGATGTAGAATTTTTTTTCTAATAAAAAATATATTTACTTAGAAACATTCAGAATGTCAACAAAACAGCTGCAACTTTTTTTTTTTTTTTTTTTGCAATTACAGAGTGGTATTCAGTTAACAGAACAATAATTATTTCATACAAGCTGCATCAGGGACAACTGAAGATGAAAAAACTACTGTCCCCATATATAACTAATTTGTGCTGTGTACCAATAAGAACCTGCTTTAAATTTCCATGCCAATGTA